>OX235277.1:5582832-5654492 GCA_944472155.2 Trichobilharzia szidati
CCCAGTCGAATTGATGTCAGTGGTTGTCTGTATGTAGTGAATGCGTAACACACATCCTAACCATTTCAATCAATGTAGCTTCACAATCTTATTGGTTGATTTACCCACTTTACGTAATACTCGAGGCCTAAACTCAATACTATTCACTCAGTTATACTACCTAACATAAACGGGAGACAGAACGGAAACACCTTTGATCTAGTCTTTCTATGTCTTCCACTTTCAATGGCCACGTCTCAGAGACATGAAGAAGGACGGAGTGAAGTACGGCTGAGTAGTACACACATCCCTTGATGGATTGCCAGTCAGATATCGCGTCTATCCCTGAGATGACGTAAGTTGACAAGTGCCACATGAGCTTTTTGTAGGCGTGCTCAAATTTCCTCAACATGATAGTAAATTAAATATATTGGTAAGGTTACTGCAAACTTTTATATGAAGGTTTATTGTGCTACGCTTGACTAAGTTACTATTAAACTAGCAGACAAAAGAAAAAAAGAAGACAAATTCTCAAACAATTCTGCTTTCTGTATTTAGCAATTTATTAACTACAATTAATTTTCGAACTGGAAAATGTGAATGCATTTCGTATACTTACGCTGCTGTCATGTCAATTCCCACTTTTACCCTATTTCATTTTTATCCAATTTCCCTTGTTACAAAAAAAACTTCAGACCAAAAAGAGGGTGTATTGATCATATCTCCACCCTTCGATAGATTCTAGAACATAGTCATGCTTATCGGCGTCCAACTATCCTCATATTTCTTGACCTACATGAAAGTGGCATTCGATTCTGTCGACCGAGAGGTACTCTGGCGATGTTTGGCTGTGAAGGAAATGCCAAGAAAATACATCGCACTGATTGAGACACTCTACTCGATCTCATGTATGAATACCTGGCTACAGCCAGGTGAGAGCTTATGAAGAGTGGTCATATAAAGTGGGGACAACTAGTGGTGTCCGGCCGGGATGCCTACTGTCCCCATTCCTGTTTAGTTTCATCATAGATGTACTGATCGACCTGACCCTAACTGACCTTGGTGACTCAGTGATTGACTTGTCACCATCGGGGAATAGTCCCCTTGACATAGAATATGCAGACGACATAGTCCTGCTACGTGAAGACGGTGACAAACTGCAGAGTCTTCTGAACATCTTGAGCTGCAATCTTCGAATGTTAAGCATGCGATTCGCTCCCGTCAAATGCAAGATGATACTACTGGACTGGACTACACCAAATCCTAGCTTAAAGATACGGAGGAAGTGAAGTGATAGAGCGTGCTCACCACTTGACTTATTTAAGAAGTTCACTCAAGTCCACCGGGTTGATATCTGGTTTGGCATTTGCCGACTGATGCCATCTCTGGCTTAGAAGACATGATGTCCGACTGCCTATTGATCAAAGGAGGGTGTACTACTCAGCGGCAGTTCGCAGTGCCCTCCTTTATGACTGCGAGACTTAGCCATTGAAAGTGGAAAAAGCGTGAAAAGACTAGCCGTCTTTGATCATAGGTGCTTGCTTTCTATCTCTCGTGTGAAATTGTATAAAAGGGTAAGCAATATTGGGGTTAGGCGTCGAGTTCTAGGTAATGATTGGAAATCAATCGATGAGGCTGTGAAGTTACATCAACTGAGATGGTTGGGACATATATTACGTATGCCTAGGCATCGCCTTCCTCGATGACGCGTAATGTTAACTGATATGAGATTGATCAGGTTGGAAAAGAGCTAGTGGCGGTTGAAACAAAACACGCCTTCATCAGTCAATGATATCCACAACGGTTAGTTTAAGCCAGCCTGTCACGTAGGAAGATGTAGACTTCCTGGTTGGGGTCTGGTAAAACCTCGGATCGGTAAAAACCAATGGAGACTGGAGACAATCGGTGATATGGCTCAAAATCATTGTCAATGTTGGCACAGATGCAACCACTGTTTTTTTCCCTTCACGTTCCCCAGTGGAACATAGGGCTTCAAGCTAGTGGCTCGAAGTTCCTGTAGCAGTGTTTATTTTACAGGATGGGGTTGCTAGCCTCATGCCCAACCTTCCCTCTTTACCAAGATTATTTCTGGCTTAGCGAGGTAAAGGAGTGCGTCGGCCGGGGATCGAACCCTTGACCATGTGCATGGTCGGCGAGCGTCCTAACCGCTATGCCACCTACGCGAACCACTGTTTTGGACTTATAATATATAATAAATCTATATGGCTCTTCTATGTTACTATTCTTTTTGCCTCATATCTCTGTTTATTATCCGTGTTTTGCATTTGTTTTTACTTTCTTTTCTTGCTTTGTGTGCTACATGGAGTGTGGTGACTCGAACTGTTGCATATCGTTGCAAGGTTCTATGTTGTAACCAGTCAGTCTGCTGGATTCCATTAAGCGGGTAATCAAGAAAGCAAACATGTTTGCATAATATGTTTACATCTTGTCTTGTTCTCTTCTTCTCTTTCCCTCTTTTTATCAGAACTACTGGAAATAAAACATTGGAGAATTTCTTCCGTTCAGATTTTACACCTGGTCAACCAGCCTGTCGACAAGCGAAGTTGAATGCCTTTCGTCTACTCAGCCAGCATAAATATCTTCAAGCGGCTGGATTATTTCTGTTAGCTGGATGTTTAGAGGATGCTGTGCGGGTGTGTTTAGATACTCTGAAGGACTTACAGCTAGGTGTCCTGATAGTAAGGTATGTTATTTGAGTTGTTAGTATCCTTATTATTATTATTAACCGTATAATGAAGGCTAGGGTGGCATACATCAACTTGAGCCACCTCTGGCGCCGTCGCGACGTTAGTCTGGCTGTCAAAGGTCGGGTATACAATGCTTCGTTGCAGGCTGTCTTGCTCTACGCCTGTGAAACCTGGCCTCTCCGAGCTGAGGATGTGCAGCGATTCTGCGTGTTCGATCATCGCTGTCTCCGCAGGATTGCTTGCGTTCGATGGCATCATCGTGTTAGTGAGTAAATCTGAGGTTCGGCGGCGTGTGTTTGAACACAGTGGAGAACACCATTCATTGAGTGTCGTCATCTGGAAAGACCGACTCCGGTGGCTTGGACATTTACTGCGAATGTCATCCCAGAGGCTTCCGTACAGGTCTCTGTTCGCTAGCCAGCCCTGGGACGAGATGGAAAAGGTGGAGGGGTGGTGAGTCCATGACGTGGCGTCGTGGGGTGAAGGATATTTGTGCTAGATTAGCACCGGTTGGTGTGTCACGACTCCCTGGTTGGGGTCCACGAGATAGCTCGAATCGATGGCTGGAAACGTTATCGGATATGGCAAGCAATCGTAACCAATGGTGAACGTGTTGCAATTTCCTTCTTTTTTCCCTTCCTCATGATAGTTAACGAATACTGTTTGAACTTGTTAAACATGACTGTTTTCCTTCCAGATGAAGTTCTTTATCCGTTTTCTACCTATATTTTTACTTTTAATCTATGTTGTTTTATTATTATTATTGTGTGGCGCATCTTTCTTGGTGCCATATTGTACCAAGTTTTTCTGCGTTTAAATAAAATAGAATTATTATTAGTTTTTTTAATGCTTCCACTATTGCTATGATGGAGGAGATTTGTAGCTCAGGTGGTTGCCTTTAGTTGTGTCGTCTGAGCAGGAGTATCCGCTAACGATGTTGTCTAGTAGGGCAATGAAAGCTTCGCAAATAAGCCATCCAGCTCAGAGAACACAATTACATCAAAAACTTCCACTATTGCATAATGAGTTATGCTGGTTGATGAAGCCTAGTCTCTTCTCATGACTGTTTGTTCGAGTTCGTCTTAGTCTCAACTAAATACACCTTTCAAGTTTGACCACACGCTGATATCAGTTGTAGAACCATTAAAAATCAATAGGGGGTACTGCGCACAGCTTTTTCATTCTAGTTCGGGACTCTTCACCAGTTCGCACTCATGACCTTCCGATCACAAGTCAAGGTCGCAGACCATTCAGTCACTTGCAACCCTACTCCCCAATGGCCATCCCATGAATTCTAACTTCTATCGATTTGTAATTTTAGCGGGACTGGCACCAGCCACCAGTGTCATCGCTGGAAAGTATATATCCTCATTCTTGACCTCATGGAGCCCACTGGTCACTACTTCTCACTAAAAGCACACGCTTCTTCTCACTGAATCTATCCCAGATGGAAAGATGTTGCAAAAACACCTAAAACAGAATGAGCATTAGTGTCGCACTATGTCCGCCCATTGTACTACAACTCCTTGCGACCAGTCGTACACACATAGCCTGTTTCAAGTGGGATTTAGGATTGTGTCTATATGAAAACCTTGCCTCTTCGGCTGTAACAACAGAAGAGAAGGGTCAGACAGCAGATCGTTTATTGAGGAAATCAAGACATATTTATATATTTTTATGTACGTTATTATTACTAGAGAAACAGCACCTTCTGATTGGTTGTTTTGTCGGTAAAAGTTATTCTGTCATCTCTTTCTGGATGTTTCTTTGAAGGTCAAAGCATATATCTGCGAATCGTATCCACCCACGCAAATTCTGCCGTTATTGGTTGTTGAGTTAGTCTTTGTTCTTGTTTGTTTTTTTCTCATGACCAAGATTTTGGACGTAAACATTGACTTAAATTGCTGTCTCCCAATTTTGGCCAGCAGACAGCTGTCACTACACGGTTATGGAGACTGTTGCAAGACATGTTGATATGTACAATTCTAGGGATCGATTTTCAGCAACCCATCCCCTTCCGTACAGCATAACAGGGCTTACTAATCATCCGAGAGGAACGCCTTACTGTTGTGTTAGATTCTTTCTTATTCCTCAGCCGATATGCCTTAGCTCTCAGACGACTTTCAATATGACGGTAACTGGTTGTAGTCTGATCACTATCCTAACATTATTTTTGGCATAATAGGACGAGACGTGCAGGAACTTTCCTTCCGGCCAGTGTAACTTGTTAAGCCACTGTATTACGCATTACAACAAAATACTCAGTGATATAAGAATAAAACTTGGGCACTGTGGTAGAGTGTAATTCCATTATGGGTAAATTTTATTTTGATAGAGTCTCACAGTGTTATACAGTAATATTTACTGATGACGTTTCGAGCACAATTTATTGCTCATAATCATATCAAGGCACTACTCACACGACTTCCTAAATTCATTTATATAGTTCCATTGTTTTTCACTTGATTTGATTTGGTAGTATTATTTTCCATATTTCAGGTATGAGTGATTATTCATTCCTATTGCATGTGTTGGGTGTAGATTCGATGAACAAAGATTCAGTAATCAACCTCTCTTTCCACCTACCTAGATTACTTTTTGGAATTTTGACTCTGTCCCATCTTATTTTGTGGTTGTGCATTAATGCATGCATTGCAATTGCCGAGCTTTTTTTCTAAATTACTTATCTTCTCTGGGTCAACCATTCTTACCTTAGCTAAATTCTTATGTTCTGACAATCTGACTACCCCTGACCTACTAGTTTGACCTATGTAGTTGACCTCACAGTCATTGCAGGGTATTTTGTAAATTATATTATTTTGTCTAATTGGGTCCACTGGGTCCTTTAACCTACAGAGCTTGTCCCTGAGTGAGTTTGTAGGTTTAAATGCCACTCTAATTCCTGCCTTATTCATAATCCTACGTAGGGTCTCAGATGTCCCCTCCTTATATGGTATAACAGTGGATGACTTATATTCTCTCTTATTTATGTTATCATTACTAGTTCCATAATTATTTTTATTTTGTTTTTGGCCTTTAGTTATCTTCCTAATGAATTTTAAAGGATAATTATTCAACACCAACGCTTCTTCTATTTGTTTTATCTCGTCGTTTAGGTCTTTTTTTGTGCTACTTAGTGCTATGGCTCGGTTTGTTAGACACTTAACTAAGCCTGCCTTAACAGTTAACGGATGCGACGAATTAAAATCTAAATATTTATTAGATTGCGTTGGTTTTCTATAAACACTAGTGTGAAGTTTACCTTCTTCTATTCGTTTTATTTTACAATCTAGCATAGCTAACTCTCCTTGTTCATCTTCCGATTCAAATGTGAATTTTATCCCCTCTACTAGTGAGTTAATATGTGTCAAGAAGCTAGAGTGCAATTTAGCGTACAAATTTAACAGTCAACACTCATACGTTGATCATGTCATCATTCATCAATATTTTCTTTAAGATATGTCAATTCTACACCATGGTTCCAAAGTTCAACTTTTGGAATCCGGTGATTTTAGTCAATTGAGCATTCGTCATTTCTTATGTAGCTGGATATTGCCTAAAGCGTTGACTGCAAATTATGATGTTGCATACAATTGTATTTTTCCACAGCTGACAGCATGCTGCATCGCACTACAGTGTCAGAGTCTCCATTTTGAGGCTTGAACTATGAGTCTTCAGAACCTTTTAGGTCGGTTGTTCCATGGTAGAATGCTGACCCAGTTATAGCTGAAGTTCTAGGGTCGATCCTCGGTCACTTCACTCTTAGTCGCCTCATCCAGTTGACTAGTAGATAGTAGGCCAATGAAAAGGGGGTGGGGTAGATTGGGCTTATGGCTTATGACAAGCCGACTGCGTTAAAGCAACAGCACACTTACTGAAATTTCAGAAGGTGTGAAACACTTATATTTCACTGAGAAAGCAAAGAATAAGCGTGAAGATTCAAAATTTTCATCATGAGCTGACATTAGTTAGAGAACCTGGGAGTACTGGACAGCTGTTTCGTCCTAGTTTGGGACTCATGATGAAAATCCTGTAACCAATCAAATCCCTACAAACCAACACTTGAATATCAATGAGATGCTCACTAGTGACTTGCCCTATTCAGGTAGGTAGTTGCCTGGGGTTCTAGTGAGAAGTCGTGACCAGTAGAGTGCAGCAGGTCGGGTGTGAGGACAAATACTCGCCACGGAAGACATTGGCTAGGGGTTGCGCAATTTCGTGAATTGGCAGAAGTTAGAATTCATGGGCTATTAGATCGGGTCCCAGTGGCTTAATGGTCTACGAGCTCGCCTTGTAACCAGAAGGCCCTGGGTTCTAATCCCGGTGGATGCGTACTGATGAAGAGTCCCAAACTAGGACGAAACAGCTGTCCAGTACTCCTAGGTTTTGCAACGGTTCTCTAACTAATGTCAGCTCATGATGAAAATCCTGTAACCAATCAAATCCCTACAAACCAACACTTGAATATAGGGATCTATCTTTAGCAACCCATCCCCTTCCGTACACAGCATAACTGACTTGCTAGTCATCTGAGGGAAACGCCTTATTACTGTGTTACATTCCTATTCC
The DNA here is from genome assembly GCA_944472155.2 of Trichobilharzia szidati. NCBI lineage: Eukaryota > Metazoa > Platyhelminthes > Trematoda > Strigeidida > Schistosomatidae > Trichobilharzia > Trichobilharzia szidati. The sequence goes on from OX235277.1 coordinate 5,590,089, forward strand.
CTGGCTCTCAGACAACTTTCAATTTCCTATCATTATATTTGACATGATAGGACGAGACGTGCAGGAATATTCTTTCCGGTCAGTGTAGCTTGTTAAGCTACTGCGATAGGCATTACTGCAAAATACTCAGTACATTATATAGCGTATACTCTTGACAGTTAATGCTCATAATTTGAGCATGTTATCATTCATTGATATTACTTGAGATATGTCAATTCTAAACTATGGTTCTTAATTCCAACTTTTGGAATCCGGTGATTTTAGTCAATTGAGCATTCATCAGTTCGTTTGCAGTTGGATATCTCTTGGCCCAGCTGACAGAATGCTGTACCTCAACAGTCACAGCTTCTCACTACAGTGTCAGGATCTCCATATCAAAGGTTGATTAGTGAATCTTCAGAACTCTGTGCGTCAGTTGTTCCAATGGTAGAATGCTGACCCAGTTCTAGGATCGATACCTGGTTCATCCACTCGCAGTATTCGCCGAGTTGACAAGAAGATAGTAGGCTAGGACGGCTGGTTGAGCTTATGGCAAGCAATACCACTTCTACTGAAAATTCAGGAAGCTTCTGAAGCCCTTATATTTCAATGCGGAAGCAAGGAATAAAGGTGAAGATTCAGAATTTGGAATTTTCGGGAGTTTGTTTAATATTGGGATAAATTACGTCATCAGTCCATACTGATTTTCCAATTAGGGGTGTAATGATTGATGCTCACTCATCGACAGTTTTGGAGATATTGTCTTGAACTGAAAGAAGTTTAAGTTTATAGATTGTTGAATTCTTACTCAACAGCTGGATGTTGAAATTGCTCCCTCGAACACTATGGAGTGCTTAAAATCTTTATCAACGTAATTCAACAGCTGTATGTGACAATGCTATGTGTCGAGTGATCCACAACAGAAAGCTCAGAGAAGTCTTCGAAACGATGGCAAGATTAGGACAAGACTGACTACTATCATCGATGACATTCTTAATTGTGGTGGACTGGAAACATGCGTCAGGCTGTGGGGAGCAGAAAACAGGAACGAGACTTCGTGGATGATTTATCTCCAATGTCACATAAATATGAAGATTTACAGGTGAAACCAACAGGTTGGGAGAAGAGACATGCAGCAAACACAGGACTTCAGGTGAACATAGAGAAGACAGAGTTGATGAAGATAACCAAGCAACCAACCAGCAACAATAAGCATTAATCATTATCAACGGGATAAATTTGGAAGAGGTCACTTCCTTCACTCATCGAGAAGGCGTCGTTTCAGAAAGGCAAGGCAGACTTTCAATCACTTAGCATAAAGAACGACATTCGGATTTTCAACGCCAATGTTAAGCCGGTCAGTTCTTCTCTTCTATATTGTTCGGAAACTTGACATTAACGTTGCGATAGAGCATTTCTAACAGGCTACTACAGATTTGCATCAACGGCCTTCTTCACTGGCTTCATACTGAAGATCAGACGGGTGACCAGAAAAATTCAGAAACAAGCTGTGGGAACTAACCAATCGAGACCTATTACTCAACCAACAAATATAGTGAGATGGATGGGACACATGTTGAGAAAGCTGTTGGGTGACATGGAGGAGGTCGTGTGTGTTGAGGAGATGAAAAGGATTAGTATAAATAATAATTTCATGATCGTGTATGCCTTGTTCTGTGGTTAGATCTCAGATGCGCACTGTTGAGTATTCCCTGGATGAGACGAAACAATGAGACAGTGCTCTTAAGTTATCATTTGAAGCTTTTATTGTCGGATATCGGTGTGTGAACTAAGCGTACTTCAAAATACCACTTTTGCTTTGCCTAATAAATTTCTCGTGTATATTTCTTCCGATTTTAGACTGTATACATCATCGTCACCGGGAATATCAGGACATACAACAGTATCTGCTTACCATGATTTCCTCAGACAACATTTAATCAAGCACGAGGATCCATTTTTAAGAAGTATGGCCTTTTGGAGTTTAGTAAGTTGATCATTGTGTTAATCTTCAAACATCAATGAGAATAAATAACTATTTATCTTGAATTTATTATTCACGTAGGTATATATAGCAAAAGCTTTAAGGAAATACTGTTCACGGGCGTTTGTTGTATCTCCGAACGGAGAATTCGGCTTCAACCGCACTTCACTGTTGTCTTCACGATTGCCCATAGTCTTCTTCTTTCCTCTTCACGTTACTACCTCTATCTTATTCTCAGGTCCACTCCCAACACCTCACTGCGGGTATGCCTGGCGTGTGACACGTCAACTGGAGGCCTCGTCAACATGTTCCTAATTTACTTCAATTTACTTCTGAAGCATATTTGTTAGGTGATAGGATCTTGGTTAGTTCGTTGTCCCCTATCAGAGGTCTTTGTTAACTTATTCTTTTTTGTAGGGTCATCTGATCTTCAGCATGGAACCAGCGAAGTGAGCAGCTGTTGATAAACGTCTACTGCAATTGTCTGCATGTACTGTTAACTTTTTCTAGAATCATAGTGAGTGGTTAATATTGAGGCCGGGATTCATTGACAAAATCATTCTTATTATAACCAGTGAGTCGATAGTTCGAAATCCCGCTTCACCTACTGCAGCGTCAGTATCTGAGTATCATTTGGCGTCGCACACACACACACACACGATGAATGTAGTGCATAGCTTTAAACAGGAAAAACGTGTTCGGTAAAAACTGAGTTTCGAAACTAAAAACTGGGAAACGACCCGTAGTCAAAATTAAGGGGAATCAAATCCCTGCAAAGTAACTGTTGAAAATTAATCTGATACTGGTTAGTGACTGATTGCAGGACGAAGTTGCCTGGACTTCTAGTGAGAAGTTGTGCTCAGTGAAATGCATCCAGTTGACAGTGAGGACATTGGCTGGTCATCGCGCTAAAACCACAAGATGTTAGAAGTTAGAATTCATTGACTGGCCATTGAGGAGTCGGATGACAGTGGCTGTAACTATAAGGTCCTGGTTTTGAACCCATTGCAGGGGGAGCATACTTCCAACGAGTCTCAAACCGGGGCGAAATAGCTATGTGCTATACTCCCTGGTGGCTTTCAGTGGTTCTCTAACTGATATCAATCCATGGTGAAACTTGAAAACTAAAGCATCGATTGTCCAAGACACAATTTCAATAATATGAAAGTGCTACCTGATGTATGACGCATCACGAAAAGCATTTCAGACAGGTTACTGTAATCCTTCATCAAAAGTTGCCGTCTTGACTCAATACTGAAGATCAGAAAGTAGAAGAGAGTAGAGATGTGTTGTTGAAGCCCTACGTTCCACTCGGAACCCAAGGGAATAATAATAATAATATGATGATGATGAGAGTTACTGGCTGGGAACTGTTAATGACACTGATGCATTCAATCTTTCTCATCAACCGCGTCCTACAAATCTTCACTGTTCACTTCGGGTTCGTAGGTCACACGTAATACTTGGAGACCAAGAAATAATTATCATATATTGGATTCTGTATTCGTATTCGTTACTCATTACCGTAAAATTAGGGGATGGTGACTAGCACCAGTGGTGGAATTCAAGATGCGCATTTCGTCCCATTTGGAACTCATCAACCAGCCTCCATCCACCACTTCACTTCAAGTTAAATAATCCTACATCGTTGAAGCATCCACCGCACAAGGAGCTGACCTGTCAACACTTAGTTGACTCCAGTCACTTCGGTCCAATCAGTCAATCGATCAATCAAGGAGAAAGTTCAAACTGAATTGAACATTTTTTCAGCAGTTTTATTTTAACTCTAATAATTTTTCGTTTTTGGTTTTTTCAAAAATTATTTAGGGTGATCCATTAGCTGCTTTACAGACTCTACTGGAAGGTCCTGGAATCCTAGTGAGTCCTGATAATTCAGGTATTCCTGCGAAAAGAGATAGTCTATCGCAGTCGATTCAACAGAGTCCACAACATCCACGACATTTGTCTGGTAATAATCAAATTCCTGGAACTGGTTCTTCTTCTTCAACAACAACAACACCACCAACAAAATCTGTATGCCCAAGTGTTTTTAAATTCTACACGTATTTACAATCTCATCCACTGGTATTACGTCAACAGCGTATTGAAGCAGCAAACCTAATCGATTCTGGTGCTGTATATCGTGTGAAGAGTTTAGAGAGACGTTTATACTTTCGAACTGCTCATCATTATTTTGTCTTGGGATGTCCAACATTAGCACTTGAAGTACTGACTAAACTTCCACCTCTTGAGCTAGTGACTTTTTCATCATATATGGATCATATACGTAGAATGTCAACTGGTGGTGACACTGTGACTACTCCATCTTCAACATCTAGGCGTCAATCAGAAATATTGTCGGGACATGTTGGTCAATCGGAAATTTCTGCAAAGAAGGAAAGGTATGTGTGCTATCTTTGGTGTTTTCGAGTTGATTGAGCACTTTTTATTGTAATATTGTTACAACAGAAGACAAGGGCCAGGCAACAGATGGTTTATTAAGGAAATCAAAGCATATTTATATATCTTCATGTACATTATTATAGATTAGTTAAGCAAACAAACACAGTCTTCTGATTGGTTGTTTCTCACTGAAAGTTGGTCTTTCATTTCTCTGTGGCTGTTTTTTGAAGGTCAGATCATCTCTCTGCTAATTTTATCCGCCTACGCAAACAAAGTGTGCTGTGATTGGTTGTTGAGTTATTCTTTGTTCTCATTTTTCTCACGACCAATATTGGGGACATAAACATTGACGTAAATTACTGTCTACTAATTTTGGCTAGCAGCCAGCTCTCACCACAATATTAGCAGCTACAGAAATGAATAGGTCACACTTGTGACCTAACACAATACTGTACTCTTATGACTGACTGACTAACTGGTTTCAACGTAGAAATTTGCATAGATGTGCAGTGTAGTTCGAGTTGCCAAACTGCCTCTTTGTAGCCCACAAAGTAAGAGAAGAAAATAAAGAGCAATAATAAATAGAAATATTAGGCAAAATGAATGGTATAACATGGTAGAACAATATAATTTTAATGGATATGACACATCACAAATGAAGTGAATGCATCTGTGCCAGCGTTATGGGAGACGTCGTGAAAGGAACACAAAGAAACACAATATGAAGTCTAGAAGTAACACAACATGGAGATCTGTGCAAATGAACACAAGTTATGCATAATTTGGCTATATAGAGGTATTTTCTTTAGTTTGGTTTGTGAGGATTAGTTATGTTTTTACGAGTTGACCAATCCGTGATCAACCCTAACAAACCAAACTATAGAAAATTAATTAGATGCTCGCTAGTGACTTGCTACAGGATGGAGTTTCCTGGAGTCAGTTCTAGTGAGAAGTGGTGACCATCCAAATATCAAGTGTGGGGATGTATGTCCCACGGACGACGCGCTAAATCACGAATTTGTAGCAGTTAGAATTCATGGACTGGCCATTGAGGAGTTGGGTCCCAGTGTCTGAATGGTATACGAGCCAGCTTGCCTTGTAACTGGAAGGTCCTGGATTCGAATCCCACTGGGTGCGTACTGCCGGTGATTCCCAAACTAGTTGGATGAAACAGCTGTCCAGTACTTCCTGAATTTCAATGGTTCTCTAACTGTGATATCAATCCGTGATCAATTCGTAAAAATATATAGAGAGATACCAATTTCCAAGTAAACATTCCCTTACCAAGCCTTCGTCTTCTACCGTTTCAGTGTGAATTGGAAAAAACAAAACATTTCCAACAGTTGGTATGATCATGGGCAGTCATTTCGCTCGAAATATTCCCGAAAAACAAAAAAACCTTGTCATTGTGTGTAAACTATTAATTTGATCAATCCCACAATGCTCAAACTTTTATTGACATTAACATTAGAAAAAGTGTAGTGTCTCGACAGTTAAAAAACAGGGGTTGGGTCTGATGACGAATTCTTGCCAGCGATGAAATTAGCTAGTGCCGATCACGCTTTATCATGACAGGAGTTGGAATTCATAGGCTGTCCAGTTGAGGAGTCAGGTCCCAGTGGCCTAATAGGGTCTACGAGCGGTCACCTTGTAACTGGGTTTGAACTCCTGTGGTGGGTGCATACTGCTGTAGGGGTCCCGAACTTTGTGCAGTACTCCGTGGCTGGTTTTCCAATCATTCTGTAACCGATGTCTGCTCATGATGAAATCCTAAAATAATAGAATATTAAGTAGTATTGTTTATCTAATTTCTTTTCATATTCCTTTGTCAATTGGTTAGTACTGTGAAAGAGGATGACGATAATCTCTTCACCTTGTCATTTGATGATCCTATTCAAAAGTATGAATCAGCGAAATCACAAGATCAATTCACTCTTCAATGGAGTGATGATGAAGGCGACGACAATGATGATGGTCATAAGGATAAAACTGAAGGTGCTGCTGACAAGTCTACGAGAAATAATCCTGTTCTTCTTCAACAACAACAACAACATCGACAACAGACCACATCTCAGTCATTGGATGATTTCACCATTGAAGGTGAGAAAAACTTTTAACCCCTTTTTTTCTGAATTGTGTTTCTCTTCTTTGAGAAGGTGATAAACAATTTCTCAATTAGGTTCTGTAATGAGATGACCCGACTAATAATTGCTACCTTGACAATGGTCGTGTGGTTTGCATAATCGAAATGACACCTGAAGAGCTATCCTGACTGGAAGTAGTGTTTTTTCAGGTCCTTCCTACCTAAAATGGCGCCTGAAAGGTCGTTTGGATCGTCGTTAGACCAGAAACATGTTCGAGGGTTTATTGGTAAGTATGGATGTAGCAGCACTACGGTGTTTTCCTCAGATGACCAGCATGTTAGCTGTACTGCCTTTCCGTTCTGGAGAGGTGGGGGATATAGAAAAGGTCTATCTGGAAAACATCCTGGCTTACCTGTTAGCGGTAAGGTGCTTGTATGGATACAACTCCTGTAACCACTCCAAACAGGCAATGTGTCCTTCAGGCTCTGTGGTAATGTAACCATAATACTCTTTTCGTTTCATGTACCCCAAAAAAGAATCAACCTCCATAATGTAAGCATTTGGAAACATATTACCGCCCCTACAAACACTTCCATAAGCGCACAAAACTTTCCTGACCAACACTCACCTTCCTCTTCTAAGTTATAAGCTGACATCAGCTAGGGAACCAAACACATATCACATTAAGTGGTTTGCTTAATACCCGCGGGACTGTGTGTATTGCTAATTGTTAATTGGATTTATGGTGTCATGAGTTTACCTAAGTAGCCAGAAATCGGCTTGGTTTGAACGGATTCAGCCCTCTGATCTGAATCAAACTGGTGATGTACTGCTGATAAGGAGGTCGACCCTTAAACGAACAAAACGGCCATCCTGTGGTGTTTAGGTCACTTCGATGTGGCGGGTTGACTGGCTAGCAAGTATTTCTGGTTGATTTGATGGGTATGGTATACAACTACTACTTATTTCAATCAATCAGCAGTAATATATAGTTCGATGAAAATTTGTTTAATAATTTTTGAACTGAATTCGAATCCTGTTTGTGGAGGTCCACTGTGATTTCTTAGTATTGTTCACAAATCTCACAGCCTCCGACTTCATGATATACCGATCTGTTAAGTAACTTAAATAGAGTCTTCAGATGTACTTCCTAATGTGGACTGACTGATTTATCAACATTGTAAATCTCTCTCTTTGACTGACTGACTGCTTTAAATGTAGAACTTTGCACAGATGTGCAACAGTTCGAATTGTCACACTCCATTTTGCACATAGAGCAAGATAAAAGGGTGAAAAGAGAACAGAATTGTGAGTGAGGGGAGAAGAATAGTAATAATATGGAAGAACAACAGAGTTTTGTTGGATATGACGCATCACAAAGAGTGAATGAATCTGCGCCAGCCTCCAAAGCCTCAGGATGGTCGGGGGTGGGTGCCTTGCGCTGCGGGTTGGCCACCCCTCCGCACACCTCTTGAAATGCTCCCATAAGACCGGGCGTCTTACATAGCCTCTCCTGAGGAAGTCCTACTCACTGCCTTCACGTGGCGGAGGTGTTTTTTCACCAAAGTGAGAGGGCGAAAGCGGATGCTCGGCGCTCTTCACCGGGTTGACTGTCCATTGGATGACAGTCTAGGGGAGATGGCTAAACCCTGATTCCAAACCTCCAACGACTGGCGTATGAAGCTCACTGGAGCTCACCGGCAGACGTATGGACAAAGGGCTTGTTGGATGTCCTGGATGTCTGGCCCCATTCAAAAAGGCGTATGAACCGAACTCCGGTCACCGGCTGCCAATGGATAGTGGACTCCCTACTCCACTCCTACTGCCTTGTAGGTCACACTTGGTTGTGTAAAGGCTAGAGCTGCACTCTCAAACAAAAGGCCGAGCGATTCTGGGGACATCACTCTTACCAAATTCCCATGAAACTTCATGAACTCTCTTATAAACAGATCGCCGCGCCTGGGCAGCGATGATTCGAGATGTTCATGAAGCCGGCTCATCCTCCCGTAGGAGATAGGCGAAGTAAAGTAAGTAAGCCAGCCATTGGTGTTCACCATCCCGAGGACTCCAACCAGAAAGTCTATATCTTCCTACGTGGCTGGCTGGCTGGCTTAACCTAAATGTTGTGGATTTCATTGACTGATGAAGCCATGTTTTAGTATGATCACCATTCGCTCTCTTTCAACCTGATCGTGCTTATGTGAGCTATCATTGCTCGGATAATTGCCGGGTCATCAGTATATAGTAATTTTGCTCACATTCTTATTACTTTAGAGTCAATCACTTATTTAAAATCCCGGTACTTCATATGCATCACTTCATCTGAGTACTAATCAATTATTTCAGCTAAATAGTTCTTTTTTAATTGTTCTCAATAGTCTATCTATGTTTATATTTATGCTAAGATTGTTTCATTTTTTTGACATTAACTAAGGTAGTAAATGGATTCAATTTGTTTCATTATTAAAGTCCATCCTTGAAATCATAATTTCACTTTCCATCTGTGTACACGTCATTGGCTTAAGTAATAAGGTTTTAAGGCAGTTGGTCACAGATTCAAAGACATCTTTTTTAATATTTGTAGTCTTTACAACACATGTGATGAACGCGTGTATGTTTCATCACTGATTGACCACAGGAAGGACCAGTGTGGGGTCTTCTAGGTGTCTGGGTGTGAGGATGAATATCTGCTGATGACAAGGTTGCTATAAATCACGAATTTATTGAAGTTAGAATTCAGGGATTGACTATAAGATTCCATCCCTGTGGTTAGATGACCAATAGGCTCGTCCTGGGTTCGCTTCTTGGTGGAGTAACGAGTGCCGTATTGTTGTAGAATCCCAAACTAGGATGACACAGTTATTGATATTACATGGTTGTAGGCAATTGGTAGGAAGCCTCATCTGACCTAGGTCTCGTGCTAGTTGGCACTCACCAGTCAGTCAGCAAGGCGTATCTGCAATCGTCTTGAAGGAACTCATGCTCCTTTCTGAGATTTGAACCCGTTTAGTTGTAATATCAACAATTCAAAGTGCACCGTGATGGCCAGCCACCTAGAGTGCTGGCCACATTGCAAACGTGACATAGAATACAGTCTGCACCAGAAAGAGAACTAGACACATTATTGTCCTTCTATTTGAGGATGTTGACAAAATGCAGAGTCTTCTGAACACCTTGAGCAGCAATTTTCGTATGTTTGGCATGCGATTTGCTCCCGCCATATGCAAGATGATGTTACAGAATTGGACTATACCGACTCCTAGATTAGAAATAGGAAGTGAAGTGGTAGAGCACGTTGACCGCTTCACTTATTTGGGATGTACCATCAGCCAACGCCAACGGGTTGATCTCTGACAAAATCTCAGCACGGATACAGTGGGCTAGTTTCGCATATGTCAGTTTCCGCTGTCTCTGGCGTAGACGTGATATCCGACTATCGACCAAAGGGCGTGTGTACTGCTCATCAGTCCGCTCCGTCCTCTTTCATGGCTGTGAGACCTGGCCATTGAGAGTGGAAGACATGAAAACATTATCTGTCTGTGATCATAGGTGTCTGCGTTCTACCTCCCAGGTGTGTGAAGTGGTATAATACGGTGAGCAATATTGAGGTTAGACGTCGAGTGCTAGGTAAGGAGGGGAAATCAATCGACGAGACTGTGAAATTACATCGACTGAGATAGTAAGGACATGTGTTACGTATGCCCGGTCGTCGCTTTCCTCGACAATGAGCAATGTTGGCTGATATAGTGTCAGGCTGAAAAAGAGCTAGCGGCGGTCAAACGAAAACATTGCAGCAGTCAATAAAATCTACAACAGTTAGTCTAAGCCACGTAGGAAGGTGTAGACTTCCTGACTGACTGGTTGGGGTCCTCGGAACGGTAAAAACCAATGGCTGGATACAATTGGCGATATGGCTCAAAATCGTTCTCAATGGATAGTGCAGATGCATCCACTCCTTGTGACTTATGATTTTCAATGAAACTGTTTTGTTCTTCGTTATTACTATTCCTTTGTCTCACACCTCTGTTTACTGTCTCTAGTATGCATTTCTCCTACTTTCTTCTCTTGCTTTGTGTGGTACAAGGAGGGAGTGTGGCGACTTGAACTGCCGCACATTAGTGCAAAGTTCTCTGTCGAAAACAGACAGACAGACTAGTTACTAATTAGTATCCAATCGAAGTATCCGATGCAATCCAACAATAGGTCAATCGTCAGTCTGAATACCTGCTCAGTAGTAACTTCTCTGACTGCACGCGGCACTGGGTGACGTGGATTTGAATCTCAGAGGGGACATGGTATCCTTCAAGGTGATTTCAGATACGCCTTACTGACTGCTGAGTTCTAACTGGCACGAAACCTTGGTCAGCTGGGGCTTCCTGCCGATTTCCTCCAACCATGGAATCTAATTAATTCAAAGTGTACCGTGATGGCTAGCCAACTAATGGCATGGTGGTCACATTACAGACGTGACTGATAGAATTCAGTCTGCACTGAACAGACAAAGCAGTACAGAAATATTACGCTAGTTAGTAACTAGTGTCCAATCAAAAGTATGACACAATTGTCTAGCACTCCTTGGTTTTCAATGGTTCTCTAACTGATGTTAATCTGTGTTGAAATGTCCAACTGATCACAATCCTTGTTAACCAATACTTCATATAAATATAAGGTTGATTTCATATTTTCATTGCGTGTTTATTTCGTCTTTATTTGATAATAATAAAACTACTCTTGCATCGTGTGTGTCTGTCTATAGGTCGTGGAGTTGTTGATTTAATAGCCAATCAACTGAAGTTTATTGCTTGTTTAAAAATATTGGCTGAAGAATTGAGTACACTGGCAGCTGGAGCTGAGGTAAGGTTATATATATATTGTCTTGTGTTATCTTTCTTTTTGCAATTATTAGTGTTCTCTGAGCTGGTTGGTTTAGTTGCGAAGCTTTCGTCGTCCTTCTGCTGGACAACATCTTCAGCGCCATATTTACCACAAAGTGAAATGATGTAAATTTTTTCATGAGTGATCTAATTGCGTCTCCAGGTGACTGTCTTTACATATGTATTGACCATTTTCTGTTGACTTGGATTTTAAACTTTTTGGTCACCTGACTTACTTTTTATTAGTTGGTATATTTCATCTATATTAACGTGTATGTTAATTGCGTTTGAGTACCAGGCTTCTAGGAATTCCCTTACTGCACTTTTGGTGTTTCCTCTGTCTAAGATTTTGACATGATCCCAATCAAATTGATGACCATAATTGTCTGTATGCATTGATACTAAAGGATACATATCATGTCTTTTCACGGCTGATTTATGTTCTTGGATTCTGATTCGAAGGGGACGCCAACTTTGGCCGATGTAATGCTTGTTGCAGTTCATACAATTTATTTTGTAAATGGTATTAATTTTATCCCCTTTTTCTGTTGGATCTTTTGGTTTGCATAATATCGAATTAAGCGATTTGACTGGCTTGTGTGCTATATCTACATCTAACGGTTTTCAGTATTCTAGCTGTTATTTCAGAGATATTCCTCATGTATGGTAGAATGAATTCTCTTGTGGTCTTTGATGATGGTTTCTTGTTGGTGTTTTGATTCGACTTTAAACATTTCTTGATGAAATTTTGTGGATAACCATTCTTTTTGAAGACCTTTTGTAGGTACTTTTCTTCCATTTTTTTCAACTCTGGAGTGCTACAATGTGTTTGAACTCGTTTAAACAATGTCTGCACACAGTTTTGTTTGTGAGTAACTGGATTATTGGTAGTTGAGTTGTCTTTCTTTTTATTCAAATATCTGTATTATATGCCTCAGTTCATTGTCTGAAGTAAGTAACTGGGCTCTCAACTTGTGGGTCTTGGGTTCGAATCCTTCTCAATCACCCCTCTCGGTAATGTTTGAGCAGCCCACCGGTGTTACCATCTCTAGACAGTATGTTAATATACAGTACTGACTGATGGATTGTTTTAAACGTAGAACTTTGCATAGATGTGCAACAGTCCGAGTTGCCGCTCTTCCTTCGTGTAGCATATAAAGCAAGAGGAGAGAGAGTAGAGAGGTCCAAAACAGAGATAATAAACAGAAATGTGAGGAAAAAGGAATAGTAATATATAAGAACAATATAGTTATATTGGATATTATAAATCACAAGGAGTGAATGCATCTGCGCCATCATTGAAAACGAAGAATGTGATCCGTATATCCGATTGTCTCCAGCCTTAATTGGTTTTTAACATCCTGAGGAGCAGTTATAAGTCTTTCCTTTGCCCATCCTAGTAACTGGATATCTCTCTCTCTCATTTGATTACGCAATCTTCGGTTTTAACCTCTTGTCCTTATTACTCACTGCCCTTAACATTGTATGCATACATCGACTTTTTTGTCTAAACTTGAACTCTCTGTCAACTAGACATCACATTATTATTATTGTTTCCTTTAGTTCCTAGAGGAATATAGGGCTTCAGGCGCATGTTTCCATTGCGTTCGCTTCTCTGCCAACGTTTCCACTTGTCTTTACATATGCTCACATGCTTACCCCTCCTCTTCGCATGACCTCCTCCATGTCACCCTCGTAATAACGACCAACTTGCCACTTCCCATTCGGGTTCCATTCTAGCAACGCACTGGCGTGTGATGTCACCCACTTGATGGTTTGTTTTCTCAGTGTGTGGCCAATCCACCTCCATTTCTTCCTACATATTTGTTGCACAATTGGTACCTGTTGGGTTGGTTCGCTCCCAGACATCTTTCCTCTCCGGCCATCTGATCTTAAGTAGTATTGAGCGAAGGTATGTAGTTCGTTCGAAGTGGCCTTTGTGACGTGGCGTCGCACCTAGTCTCTGATCTGTATAACAAGTAGCACTAACTTCGCATTGGAGTTGAAAATCCAGATCTTCTTTTTCATTCTGAGTGCTCTTGATCTCCGAACAGACTTACTTGACAGTGATGAAAGCCGGTCTCGCTTCCCCGATCCTCTCGCTTTGGTATCCTCATCAGTTCCGTCCACCTGTAACTGAAACAATGCTTCCCAGGTAGGTAGGTAGGTAAAAGAGGTTGCTTCTTACAGCTTTCTCTCATTTATGCTGATTGTTGTGTGTTGTTGTTGCTGTTGCTGTTGGCCAGGAATCTTCATCACCTCTGTTTTCTCTATGTTCACCTGAAGTCCTATCTTTTCTGGATGCTTCTTCTGCCAACTTGGTGCTTTTCATTTGCATATGTTCCAGGGTTTGTGGGAAATTAGACATATATCACATCGTCGAAATGTAGATCCTCCAAGTGTTTCGTTTGGGTATATTTTATGCCTATCTCCTCGTTTCCGGCTGTTTATTTGTCGCATTATCCAGTCTACGGTAATTACGAACATCATTGGAGATAGTAGGCAGCCAGCTTATCTTACTTCCGTCTTCACTTCGAAGGACTCCGTAAGTATCCCGTTGTGGATTACTTGGCATGCAGCATTATCGTGCAACTGTTGGATGAGATGTATAATTGTCAGTGGCATCCCGTAGTTGCGAATCAGTTTCCAAATCACCTCTCGAATGACGCTGTCTGCTGAAGGCCTTTTCAAAGTCAATGAAGTTGAGGTAGACAGCTCACTACCATAGACATCGCATGAAGACGAATAATTTCTTTATGCTGGAAGCAGTTGATGAGAAGCTAAAGAGAGAAACAATGAAACGGTACCATGTTATTCTACCCAAAGCAACGTTTTTCTTGCACTATTTAAAGTCAGTTACTTAGTTTACTGAACATTTGTATTTTTAAAGAAAATCTCTTTAATAATAAAAATAATAATAATAGTAATAATAATGATAATAATAATGTTTTTATTTTCTTACTGATATAGTCTGAAGGTGTATCTCTTCGTCAACATGTATGGCAATGGCTTGAAAATGAATTGGCTGTTGTGAATTCCCTCACTGGTCTAAGCAAGTCTTCTACTCCTACACTTACTGGTGAAAAAGCAACAGAATACAATACGAGTAAGTTAGTTAGTTAGTTTTTTTATCCTTCACATTTGAAGTTTCTGTAGCAGTGTTTATTTTACAGGATGGGGTTGCAAGCCTCATGCCCAACCTTTCCCCTTCACCAGAATTATTTCTGGTTTATTGAGGTAAAGGAGTGCGTCGGCCGGGGATCGAACCCCGGACCATATGCATGGTCGGCGAGCGTCCTAACCGCTATGCCACTGACGCACAGTTAGTTAGTTATCGTTTAAAAGATTGAGATTAGTGGTGAAGCATAATTTCTAATTCCCTAGGATGAAAAATGAAATTTCTACAGCAAAAGCTGATATTAACAGGATTAGTTAAACTAATAGACACAAGAAAAAATAACTACTCTGGGTACTTCGTCTTATTATTATTAGTAGTAGACGAAGGTACACAAAGCGATGGATCATAATTCTTCGGAGTACTGAGATCAGGTTCTCTGGTCTGATGATTCCTACCGGTTTAGGCTCGACCACGTCTTCTATCAGTTGTAGAGAGCCTGAAGAAGAGGAATTTACTAAAACCACTATTTTTCACTCTAAATGCTCTCTTGCACTGCATCTCTATTTCGATCAGATTCTGTAGTTAAAAGAAAGCCAATCTTGGAAATTACTTTTCGTGGATTTGATATGCTTTAAATCTGGCGGTCTGCTGAAATCACTTGAAGCGTTCTAAATTTACATCCGATGAAATCTACAGGAGGAATGGATGAAAATGTCAGTGCTAGAATCTGAAAGGAAGGGTACACAACCTCGTCCCTCGGAAATCATTTCGAATATCTTCTGCTCTCGCTCAGCATAAACAACAAAATTCGAATTATCGGCACGCATGTTAAGTCAATGATTTCTTCTATACGGGTCATTAACTAGGCGTTTGTGTCACGGAAAGCATTTCCAACAGTTTGCTGGAGGCTTTATCAGCTGCTCTCTTGGAAAAACTCTGGAAATGAACGAACCATTCAAGAACTTATTGCTCAACAAATATATACAAGAAAATGGAGACAGATTAAGCACACCTTCAGGAGAGCGTCGAATGACATCGCGCCCACTGCTGGCCATCACTCGAGTGGAACCTGAATGAGGAACGATGAGTGGGGCGCAGGTCCGCGGGTGACATGAAGTAGAAGGTCGTTCGGAAAGGAGATGAGAGACTCTGGACAATCGTGTGCCCAGTTAAAGAGGAACTCAGAAATTAGGATAAAGTGGAGACGTGCTGTTGAAGCCCTATGTTCCACTGACACTGGTTAGAGGACCATTGGAAAACCTAGGAGTATTGGAACAGCTGTTTCGTCCTGGCTTTATGAGGACTCTTCATCAAATCGACTAGATCTCTGCAAACCAACACTTGAATATTAATCTGGTATTCACTAGTGACTGGCCCTATATTCAGGTTGGCAGTTACCTGGGTTCCGGTGAGAATTCGTGACCACTGGGGTGCAGCAGGTTGGGTGTGAGGAAAAAATACTCTCTAGCGATGACATTCGCTAGTGGTCGCGCTATATCATGAATTGGCAGAAGTTGGAATTTATGGACTGGCTATTGAAAAGTCGGATCCAAGTGGCTGAGTAGTCTGCGAGCTAACTCGTCTTGTAACCAGAAGGTCGTGAGTCCGAACTCTGGCGTTGGGTGCGTACTGTAAAGAGTCGGAAACTAGATGCTGATGTTCCACTTGGAACCCAAGGAAATAATAATGATCATAAGTGATAAGCTCTTTTCTATTTCTGATTGTCTTGATCATCTAACTGTGTTTCTGGGTGGCTACATGAACTCGCACACAGTTTTAGATTTTACTGTAATGCTGAGTACTTCTCAACATAAATGAGGAGGAAAGCATCGTAGAGATTTGGATATTGCTTCAGATGGAACATGGCACAACGTCACACGATGTACTGCCGAACACCATTTTACTTGAGGATTCTTTATAAAGAGTAGATATTTTGCTGCAATTTAAATGCACTGAAAATTATGTACATATTATCTAGAATAAAGGTATTATTATTGTTATTATTATTTTCTCCCTATAGGTGTTGTTTCTTCAGACAATTCTGAACGCTCTGGTCCGTTAACTTCAACATCGTATTTATTGACAACTAGAAACACTGGTTCTGTTTTAGCTGGTATATTTATGAGTCTATCGAATGTTTCATCAGAGATACGAGAGGCAGAATTGAAACGATTGAAAACACGTTATGATTGGATAAAAGTAGGTGTTGCTGTCTCTCTCCCTCTGTTTCTGTCCTGCTTTTCCCCTCTCACTCCGCCTGCTCTTGTGTGTATAATTTGCCTGTTTACTGCTTTGGTTTCATCTGTTTTCGAAGTTGTATCAGCGCCCTCACTGGAACTGGTTGTTCATAAATCCTCAGCATGGGCCATTATGCGTAAGTAAGTATAATATGTGCTTTACGCTGTCTAATTACACAGGACTGTGTACATGCATTTACTCCTGCAGGTGAACCTCTTGAAGTTGTCGATAATTTTACGTATCTTTGTAGTTGTATAATTGCTGGCGGAGGGGTAACGGATGAGATTTCCAACCGTATCGTGGAAGCTTGGATGGCATACATCAACTTGAGCCACCTATGGCGCCGTCGCAACGTTAGCCTGGCTGTCAAAGGTTGGGTTTACACTGCTTCGGTGCGAGCTGTCTGTCTCTACGCATATGAAGTCTGCTCTCTCTGAGCTGAGAATGTGCGGCGACTTTGCGTTTTCAACCGTCGCTGTCTCTACAGGATTGCTTGCATTCGATGACATCATCCTATTAGTGAGTGATTCTGAGGTCTAGCGGCGTGTGTTTGAACACAGGGGACATTACCATTCGTTGAATGTCGTCATCTGGAAACACCGGCTTCAGTGGCTTGGTGGACATGTGCTGCGAATGTCCTCCTAGAGGCTTCCGTACAGGTCTCTTTTCAGTAACCCTGGACAGGATGGAAAAAGTTGAGAGGTGGTCAGCCCATGACGTGGCGTCGTGGGACGAAGGATATTTGTGTTAGGTTAGCATCGGTTGGTGCGTCATGAATCCCTGGTTGGAGTCCGTGAGATAGCTTGAACCGATGGCTCGAAACATTATCGGATATGGCCGAAAATATTAATCAATGATGAACATGCTGCAATTTCCTTCTTTCTTTCGTTTCCCACGACAATCGACGAATGCTGTTTGAACTCATACCCTATTTACTGATTAAGTCGGTATCGAGCTTTCGCTAGAATTTCTTCATTTCCTCATGTGAACTTTCTCCATAGTAGACTGGAAAAGCGCAGTAGAGGATGGTGTCGTCTCTACCAAGTCGGTGATACTTATAATTGTATGTAGAATTTTCCAGGCTGTGCCATTTGTATACGTATAACATTGAAATTAACCGTTGCGTGTTAAGTAAGAAGGGTTAATCTATCGATGAGATGGCTATGGCATATGTTATGTATGCCTAGTCATCGCCTTACTCGGTGAACCGTGTCAACTGATACAGGATTAGGTTGGAAAAGAGCTAGTGGTGGTGGTCAAACCGAAGCTTGGAATCAGTTCATGAAATCGTTAACAGTTGTTTTCACCCAGACACGTAGGACAGTGTGGACTGTCACTTCGGTTAATGTCTTCGGGATAGTAAGAATCTATGATAGTTTATTTGATATGAATCTCTTCCTCCATCCTGTTACATTAGATTTTAAAAGTGTCATCTTATCCCATCCAACCTTTTGTATGGCTGCGTGTGTGTAACTACATATGGTGTAGTGCTACATAGCTGAGCTCTTCTCCAGATTTTTTATTTTATTAGAATCAACTCATATAAACTTTGCTAGGTTTTTGTGCTCACCTAGGCCCACTGACTGACTGACTGACCCCGTTCTACTCCACCATGTTTCCCAGTGATTCTCTCATGATCAAAACAACTACCACTTGATAACTTCATCTGAGATACTCACTACTGACTGGTTCTATATATATATATATATATATATATATATATATATATATATTTAAGGTGATTGTTACGGCCCAAGTGAGTGATGCTCAGGAAGGCTTTGTGTGCTTATGGAAGTGTGTGGGCGGTTGTTACTTCCCGGCTGCCCACACCATGGAAGTTAATTGACTCATTGGGTACCTGAAACAGAGAAAGGGTTAGTGTTATGTGACCGCAGAGCCCAGGGGACAACTGCTTGAGCCCGGCTGGTCGCATGCGGCCTGTTTTTGTTTGTTCTTTCTTGTTTGGTGTGTCTCAGTAGCATATTTATCACTTCTGCCCTGTGACATGGCAGCAGAAAGCGCGGTCGTTGTTAATCCGGGCCCCGACCGATCCGGCATGGTATTTTGTGAATTTGTTTGAATCATAGTATTGGATTGGGTAGCTGCTTTTTGTCTAACTGCTATCCAGACAACCTCTCCGGCATGGTAGGACCTACAGGAACATAAGTTCCAGCAAGTGTTGCTCGTTGGGTCATTGCGATATGCCAGCCTGACCACCACGTCAAGGTAGCAGCTATCGGTCGGGGGCCCAAGTGATGTGGCCGGTGATGATTTGGCGTCTGAAACGATGGCTGAACTCACGTCGAGTATCAGTGGGAATAACAATAATCAGCTGACAAGTTCCGAATAGTGCTAAACACACATCGTGGATTCTACTGTTAGTAACCGTTAGTCTAAATAATATCATATTAATCCTCGTATATATCAGTCGACTGGGAAATTCAAAAATAACTCTAGAATAAATCCATATTCTTTAGTTTAGTTTATTTTACATTATTATCATTATAATAACACCGCTTTTCTTTTTTCACGCCTTCCTGCTCCCCTCACCTCCACCCGCAAATTTTCCCCTGCCCCTATTTTTAGACTCATGAAACCTTTTTAACATCATTAATCAATTTCTGTGATTTATACGGATCAAGTGGTATGCGACTGCCAGCTGTACGTATTGAATTATCTCTCCTGTTGAATGAATTGTATTCATCAGCATCATCTTGTCTACCTACTAATCAATCCACTGGACAGTATTCAGCTTACAAATCGGATAGTAATCTTGTTGCGCATAGTGGTGGGGGTTATTCTGCTTCACCGCTGAATTCATGTTGGCCCATGTCAGCTGTAGCCTTAATCGATGGTATACCATTGCTACGTACAGTGATGCGTTTACCACCTGGTGTATTACTGTTGCCTGATTCAGTGAAGCGTATCAAGGTAAGAAGTGTTGAAGTGTGTTCATTCTTTTTATTACAGTTATAACTTACTTTAAATTACCCACGATTTTCTTCATATATATACATGCATACATACATGGGAAAGCGTCTCTGAATAATAGTGGGTTGTATAATGGACTTAACCCTAACTCACTTCAGCGACTCAGGGATTTACTTGCTACCAGAGAATATGCAGACGATATAGTCCTTCTAGGCGAGGATGTTGACAAAATGCAGAGTCTTCTGAACACCTTGAGCTGCAATCTACGAATGTTTGGCATGCGATTCGCCCCTGTAAAATGTAAGATGGTGTTGCAGGATTAGACTACACGACTTCCAGATTAGAAATAGGAAGTGAAGTTGTAGAGCACGTTGACCGCTTCACTTAATTGGGAAGTACCATCAGCCAACGCCAACGGGTTGATCTCTGAAGAAATCTCAGCCAGTTTACGCCGTCTCTGGCGTAGACGTGATATCCGGCTGCCTATCGACCAAAGGGCGGGTGTACTGCTCAACAGTCCACTCCATCCTCCTTTATAGCTGTGAGACCTGGCCATTTAGAGTGGAAGACATGAAAAGATTAGCTGTCTTTGATCATAGGTGTCTGCGTTCTATCTCCATTGTGAAGTGGTACAATAAGGTGAGCAATATTGAGATTATGCATCGGTCGAGTGCTAGGTAAAGGGGGAAAATCAATCGACGAAACGGTGAAATTACACCGATTGAGGTGGTTAGGACATGTCTTACGTATGCCTAGTCATCGCCTTCCTCGACAGTGGGCAATGTTCGCTGATATAGGGTCAGGCTAGAAAAGAGCTATTGGCGGTCAATCCAAAACATGGCACCAGTCAATGAAATCTACAACAGTTAGACTAAGCCATGTAGAAAGGTGTAGACTTCCTGGTTGGGGTCCTCGGGACGGTAAAAACCAATGGTTAGAAACAATTGGTGACATGGCTCAAAATCGTTCTCACTGGCTGGTGTAGATGCATCCACTCCTTGTAACTTATGATTTCCAATTAAACTATATTGTTCTCCGTTATTACTATACCTTTGTCTCACACCTCTGTTAACTGTCTCTAGTATGCATTTCTCCTACTTTCTTCTCTTGCTTTGTGTGGTACAAGGAGGGAGTGTGGCGACTTGAAGTGCCGCACATATGTGCAAAGTTCTATGTCGAAAACAGGTTTCGAACCCGTCACTTAATGTATGGGAGTTAATCATGTAGACCAATCAATAATGGTGTACTGCTTTTATAATCTATTCATTATACCGACTGTTATATTCATGTTGTGCTGTTGTGTTTCACTTCTATTTCACAGTATATGGTTCATGATTTGATCACGTGTTTGGAACTCCTGCCTCCACCATTTCTAGTCAGTGTTCTCCTGCCTTATCCATATCATTCCCCGCATGCACATCAGTGTGATCATCATCATCATCGTCATAAATCCACAACTGCTGGTAAAAAGTTGAAATCACACACTTCTGCAAAAGCCTCACAATCATCTCCTGCTGGAGCTTATTATTGTGCTGATTGTATTTGGGCGCCAACAGCGGATCGTCAGCGTAGAGTATACCTTTTGCGTAATTTATGCGCTGCATTATCTGCATGTATTCATCAGTGTTTATCTGTTGGTGGTTGGCTTGGTCTTGGTTATCTGTTGGATGACAATTCAACGATGATGAATAATAATAATAATTCATCACTGACAAAAGTATTCGCTCTACCAGCGACAAGTTCTATAAATGCTCGTTCAGGTTAGTTCATATTAATATATGTGTAAAACTTGGACACTGTGGTAGTAAGTAATTCCATATTAGTTTGTTTATAAGGTATATCACACAGTGAAACAGTATTATTTACTGGATCCAGTAAATAATACTGTTTCACTGTGTGATATACCTAATAAACAAACTAACAGGTTAGTTCAGTTTGTGTCTAAGTGTGTGTGTGTATGTGCGTGTTTTGTATGTGTGTGATTTTATTATATTATGTTAGACCAGTTTGTCATTGCTAATTGGATACAAAGCCCTGATACTGTGAAAGATGAGTTATCCATCTTGAGGAAAATCCTAATAGAAAATGGATTTCCACCACGTTTTATATATAGATAAGAATATACGTTCAAATCCTAAAAAAACGTGACTTATCAACCGTACCCAAGAAAATACTGTACATGAGCTTGGAATTCAAAGGGGACTTAGCTTCCGATATCATGAAACGAAGGATATCACACAGTCCGTGAAAAGAACATTCCCTGCTTCATCTCTGAGAATAGCCTTTCCTAGTCCACCATTACTGTTCAATAACCTGAAGGATAAGACCCCGCAGTTGACCAACACTATGTGCGTTTATCAATTCACCTGCTCGTGTAGACCTAGGTATATCGGTCATTCGACTCGAGTTTTGTCCAAGAGGGTGCAAGAACACTATCCTACATGGCTGTTACGAAGAGGTGGAAGTGGAGCAATAAGAAGCGCGATCATTGATGAACATCTGGTCGATAATGATCACCCTATCTCTATAGCCTCCGCCTTTAAAAATCATCAACAAGGCGAAAAGAAATTTATCCAAAACCTTATGTACTCGACTCATCTGTATTGCTGAAGCCATCTTTGGCTATCGAAACAGAAAAGCCAGATCTCTGTGTACAGAAAAAATTCGCTCAACCCCTCCCCTTTAACTTTCATGGTCTTAATCCCTCTAAGCTTAAGTATGGTAATCCCTAATCATATTTTAGCTCTACCAATTTTTCATTTTTGTCTATTCAATTTGTATTCTCTTCCTTATTAAGTCAATTGTTACTATTACTACTCTCACTTTTAATTGTTCCCAGTATTATTTCACTTGTTCCACTTGTCATTCTAAATCAATTCCTTTATGCAACATTAAATTCTATGCTATTAAATTTCACACAGTACTACGCAAAGTCTTTATTTTATTCGATTTGTCTACTAATCTTATAATTGCACACCCTTTTTGAAGTTCTATCCATCCTATGAATTATTCTATGTGACATATGAGTCTCTTCGCTGAATCATTTGTTTTGATTTTCTATAGGATACAAATTTATCATAAATAGGATTTGGAAATACTCATTTTTTCTTAGTTTTGGACTCATCGACAGTGCACACCCACTACAGGTGGTTCGAACTCAGGCTATTTCAGTTACTAGGCAAGCTCGTACAGCATTCATCCACTGGGACCTGACTCCTCAACGGTCAGTCCATGAATTTTGATTCCTACCAATTCGTGATTTTAGCACGCACGGCTGCTACCAGCTAGTGTCATCACTGCCTAGTATTTGTCTTCATGGCCAACCGGGTGGACCCGAATGGTTACGACTTCTCAGTGGACGTACAGACAGGCAACTTCGTCCTGCTGCCAGTCACTAGAAAGCATCAGATTAATTTTGAAGACAAGTAGTTCAGCGAAGAGTCTCTTTTCGACGGCGAATTCATTTTCATAGCTGTACAATCACAAATATATATGGTTGTTTTGTATGTGTGTGTTTACATTAAATTTGTCAAACGAAAATACAGTTAGTAAGTTCAGATGAATTGGATGTTGATATAAGAGGGTGGTAATAAAAGTGATGAGTTGTCAGAAACGATTGTTAAAGAGGAGTTACTTAGTAACATGAATAGTTTGATGAAAGAGTTGTGCTCAGGGTGTACATGGAAACAAAATAACATACGGAATTACGAAAGGGTTTTAAGTAGAAAAATAGGCATACAAACAAACGTTAAGTCAAATCAACACAGTTGTTACCATGGGAGTAGAAGTGGTTGAATAATTTTCTTTTGTATGCACAATTCTGGTTCCTCTAGCTTAATGGCTAGGGCTTCTGCAATGCAAATAAGACGGAATCGTACTGTCTTTGGAAGGTTGTTCTTCACTTTGTAGATTACTTTGAAGGAGGCGTTTGTTGAGATGGAATGACCAGTGTTGAAGAGATGTTGGATTATTGCACTCCTTATGCAGCCATTACTTCCCTTCTTCAGCCACGCTGGATAGTGTTCTTAGACCCCTTTTGAAGAGTGTATTTGCAGGAATTTCAAGATCCACCATGCACGGATTGATTTCAGTTAGAGAACCAATGAAAACTGCCAATGAGTACTGAGAAGTTGTTTTGTCCTAGTTTGGGACTCATTGACAGTACTCAGGCGCTGAGTGATCTACGAGCTCGCCTTGTAACTGGAAGGTCCTGTGTTTGAACCCCTGTGGTAAAGAGTCTCAAAATGGGACGAAACAGCTGGTCAGTACTCCATGTTGGTTTCCAATGCTTTTTTCGCGGATCTTAATCCGTGATGAAACTTGAAACATATCGAATCCCTATAAACAAACTCTTTTGGAAAATACTCATTTCTAAATACGAAGCAATTCACTGCACTCAGATGCATTCAAGTGTTAGAACGGACAGTCTATCGTCGTTGTTAGCCGTGAAGTCCTGATTTATGCATGCATGCTTGCACTGACATGATAATATCTGAATGGACAGTTTTTTATCATTTTATATTTTGCTATAATTTCCGAGGTCTTCCAATGTCATTCAACCAATCAGATCTGTTTATTTGTGAACTGAATTCGCGAGGTATCGTAAACTCTGTGTATAGAATATATTTTGAATAATAAAAGGTTGTCGACCGGTTAGAAAGAACTCTGGGTGACAATGAACTAAATAGCCTGTGTTGAGCTAAGCAGATTGGCAATTAGCTGTCGTTCCTCTAAGGAATAAATCCTTGGAAAACCGTAGCACTTCAACTGTGGATTTGTTTATAGACCTCTCTTATCAAACCCTAGCACAATATGAGCACTAAGGCATACATCACAAAAAGTAATAAAACACTATGTATGCAAAGAAGGTAGACTTGTAACGGGAAAAGGCAAGAGACTTGATGACACACTTTTTATTGAGGACAATTACACCTTATTTACACATTTTTAGCCACATTTATGATTGGCTAGGTCATCGGATAATAGACTGTTCTGATTGGCTGTTGACTTTTTGAAGGTCCTTACCTTGACGAACTCAACAGCCAATCACAGCAGACTTAGCGTGGGCGGATACGATTCACAGATATATCACCCGACTGTCTAAGAAACGCCAACAAAGAGGTGACAGAATAACCTTCAGCAGGAAAACAACCAATCAGAAGATGTTGCTTTTCTGCTAATAATAATGTACATAAAAATATATAAATATCTGTTGATTTTATCAAATAAACGATCTGTTGCCTGGTCCTTTTGTTGTTACATTTATACTACGGATAAATTTTGTTAATAGCACACGGAATCATGAAAAAGAGGCAAACATACCTATCAACAACATTTAAGGAGCGTTCATAATTTCACATTACTTACAGAAAGACAGGGAAGGAGGAAATGACAGTATGTTCACCACTGTCCACGATTTTCCATTGTATCCTATGACGTTTCAAACGACCGATTCGAATTATCTCTCTGACTTCCATCCATGAAGTTGAAATGCATCGACAGATGATAACGTCACTCAAGTATCCTTCATCTCATGGTCACTTCATGGTAGGCTTGTGGTGAGAGCCGGCTGCTAGCCAAATTGGCAGACAGTAATTTACGTCAATGTTTACATCCCAAATGTTGGTCGTGAAAAAAATAAGAACAAAGACTGACTCAACAGCCAATCACAGCAGACTTTGTTTGCGTAGGCGGATACAATTAGCAGATAGATGATCTGACCTTAAAGAAACAGCCACAAAGAGATGAAAGATTAACTCTCAGTGAGAAACAGCCAATCAGAAGACTGTGTTTTTCTGCTAACAATAATCTATAATAATGTACATGAAAATCTATAAATATGCGTTGATTACCTTAATAAACGAGCTGTTGCCTGGCCCTTGTCTTCTGCCGTTACAGGCTGAGCACCTCACCGCTTTTTCCACCTAGTCCCAAGGTCAGCAAATAATGGATGATATAATAGACACTGAGGTGACAATCATAGTACATTTACAAGCCAAAGAAGCCGGCTTGGATGTCGATCTTCACTATTTCCAAACAAACACCACCAGAATGATGATGCGGCTGGATGCAAGATATTCTACAAAGAAATCAATTATTGAGCACTCAAAGTTATCTTCCATCCTCAACTTCAAGATATCGGGTTTCACAGGTGTAGAGAAAGACTGCACGCATAGAAAAAATTGTAAAGCCGATCCTTGATAGTCAGGCCACTGTTACGATTATAGTGAAGATGGCCGAAGTAGGCAAGTACCACCCCAGCTTTCAGTAAGAGATCTCATACGTTACATTCCCCCCAGCATTCATAAAACTATCTAGAAACACTCAAATATCGACTAATTCTAATATTTCACCTGTGGGATTGAGTTCAGGTAATAACTCCTACCAGTATGGAAGCGGTCCTTTGTACTAAAACATGCTTCATCTGTGGACACTGATCCCTAACTGATTCCATCTCACCTTAGATACATTCGTGGTTATCAATTCACAGGGAGCACTTATCTTGGGAGCATTGTCTCAACTACAGGAGGAACGGACTGACGAGGATGTCAAATCGAGAATCGGGAAGGCGAGAAACACATTCGTCAACCTGAAACCAATCTGGAAATCTTCGTCACTCAACATCAACAACGAAATGATTCGGATTTTCAATACAAACGTCAAGTCAGTCAGTTCTTCTATACGGATGGATCAGAAACTTGGCGGGTCACAAAGAATATTTCCAACAGCCTGTTGCAGACCTTTATCAACAACAGCTGTCTTCGCTCTATACTGAAGATCAGATGGTCGCCGGAAAGAATCACCTACAGGAAACTATGGGAACAAACAAAACAAGAATCAATCGCCCAACAAATATGCAGGAGAAAGTGGAGATGGATTGGACACTCACTGAGGAGGCCGCTGGGTGACATCGCGCGTCAGGCCATTGCTCGAGTGGAACCTGAAAGGGAAGCGGCGAGTGGGACGTTCAAGGGTGACTGACATGGAGGAGATCGTGTGAATAGGAGTTGAAACAGTATTGACTAACATGGATGCAAGTAAAAAGTACATCAGAAGCAAGTGGAGAAGTGCATTTGAAGCCCTGTGATCCACTAGAAACCCAAGGGAACAATAATAATAATAATTCGCATATATTTTGAGTAATTTTAAGAATGTGAGTAGACAACTTTTTTTTGAGGGATCTCTGGGAATGAAATTACTCTGCATTATCTGTTGTGTCATACTGCAGTACAGCCTGCCACACTACTCTCACATTCTTTAATTCCTGTTTGTTTTTCTTGCAGTTGATCGCCTATGCGTTTCTGGTCAAGTATTTAGACCAAACACAGAACCAGCTAAATGGCCTGGTAAGTCTTATACTCTCAATTATACGCTGATTATCATTCCTATTTTCTCTTGATTGATAATATATGTTGTTTTTAAGGATATTAGCTGTGTAAAGATATGATTGATTTAATTCCTAGTCCATTGTTCTTATTTTGACTGGCCTCTATATGGATCCAAGTGTTCCTTCAACCATGTAACAATAAAGTCGTATTCGTTAATGGGATACAGAAATAGGCCTCTTTGGAGCCGCCTCACATCTACTATCTTTAAATTCTAAGGTAAAAAATGTAGACAAACAGACAGTGTAGCAATCGAATGGATCACCAATATCCCCTATCGTAGCACATATCTTTATGGATAGCTGGGAAAATATCGCGCTTGATACATTTATTCCTATGCCAAAAATATGGTGGAGATATGTGGATGACACTTTCACACACAGTGTTAAAAACAGAACATATGTGTCTCCAGCTTCTTGACGCACATAAACCCACTAGTAGAGGGGATAAAATTCACATTTGAATCGGAAAATGAACAAGGAGAATTAGCCATGATGTCAGATTGTAAAATAAAACGAATAAAAGAAGGTAAACTACCCACTAGCGTTTATAAACAACCAACGCATTCTGCTAATAGATATTTAGACTTTAGTGCATCTCATCCTTTAACTGTTAAGGCAGGCTTAGTTAAGTGTCTAACAAACCGAACAGTAGCACTAAGTAGTACAACTAAAAACCTAAATGATGAAATAAAACAGATAGAAGAAGCGTTGGTATCAAATAACTATCCTATAAAATTCATTAGGAATATCAGAAAAGGTCAAAAGCAAAATAAAAATAATTGTGAAACTAGTAATGATAACATAAATAAGAGGGAATATAAGGCATCTACTGTTTTACTATATAAGTAGGGGACATTTGAGACAAGTCCCTACCTAGGATTCTCAATAAGCAGGAATTAGGGTGGCATTCAAACCTACAAACTCACTCAGTTAGGACAAGCTCTGTAGGTGAAAAGACCCTGCAGATTGACCAAATTAGACAAAATAATATAATTTACAAAATACATTGCAATGACTGTAAGTGAGGTCAGCTCTACATAGGTCAAACTAGTAGGTCAGGGGTAGTCAGATTGTCGGAACATAAGAAGTTAGCTAAGGTTAGAATGATTGACCCCGAGAAGATAAGTAATTTAGAAAGAAGCTCAGCGATTGCACTGCATGCATTAACACACAATAGGGTGAGAGAGAGTTTTAATTCTAAGAAGTAAAACAAGTAGGTGGAGAGACAAAGAGGTTGATTACTGAATCCTCGTTCATCGAGTCTACACCCAAAGCATGCAATAGGAATGACTCATCACTCATACCTAAAATATGGAAAATACTCCTAACAATCAATTCGAGCGATGAAAAATAATGGAATTATATAAACGAAGTTAGAAAGTTGTGTGAGTAGTGTCTTGATATGATTATAGGTAGCAATAAATTGTGCTCGAAACGTTGTCATCAGTAAATATTACTGTATAACACGCTGTGAGACTTTATCAAAATAAATTATACCCATAATGGAGGTATCCTTCTGTTAATCTTTTACTTGCCGAGTAGAACATAGGGCTTCAAGCTAGATCTTTGAATTTTCTGTAGTAGTGGGTTTCCTAACCTCACTGTCAATCTTCCCTTTTTAGCAGCTCAGCGAGGTTTAGGAGTGCTTTAGTGACTGAGAATCTATCCCCTGAGACAAAATGTGTGCATGATTGGCAAGCGTTCTACGGGTGCAATCATCGACACGAAGTTAAGGTATAGATTCACTTTTAAGCCTTTTGTGTTTTTGACTCACTAATGAACAGAAACAGCATTAGCGTGAACATTCAACCTGCAACCTATTGGTTCCGAGTTTGACTGACACCCCCATCTGCTTCATCCTGGGCGACAGGCACTATTTCAACAAGTCTATTCTAATTGCCGATATACTGCTTTTAAAAAAATAATGGTTATCGTGATTCATTTGTTAGTGTGACTGGCACCAGCCAATGTCACCGGTAAGTACCTTTCCCCACTTCCGACCGAGTGGAACCCTCCTGGTCACGACTTCTCATCAGAACTACAGTCAACTTCGTCGTGCAGCTGGTCGCTAGCGAACATCAAATAAAATTTCAAGAGTTCGTTCAATGGTTTATGAGCTTGCCCTGTAACCGTAAGGTCAGATGTTCGATTCCCTGTGGCAGGTGCGTACTTTCAATGAGTCCCAGGAGTCCACGACGAAACATCTATCCAGTAATCCGTGGCTGATTTTCAATGGTTCTCCAACTGATATATATCCTTGCTCAAACTTCAAACAAATGAAATCCCTACAAACTTACTCCTGAAAAATTATTATTATTATTATTATAATTAGATCCACAAACACCGTCACTGGTTAAATTTTTTTTATGTATAAAGCCTTATTATTATTATTGTTTCCTTTAATTCCTAGAGGAACATAGGGCTTCAGCCGTGCGTCTCCATTGCAGTCGGTTCTCTGCTAGAGTCTTCACTTGGCTCCAAGTCTGCCCACACGTTTTCATCTCCTCTACACATGACCTCCTCCAAGTCACCCCACCCTCGCACTGACGACCAACTTGCCGCTTCCCTTTCGGGTTCCACTCGAGCAATGGCTTGTCTAGTGATGTCACTTGAGGGTTTCCTCAGAGTATGGCCAATCCACCTCAATTTCTTCCTGCGTATTTGTTTCGCAATCGGTTCCTGCTGAGTTGGTTCGCTCATTGCCAGAGATTTCTGTTGCTGATCTTTTCTGGCCGGCCATCTGATCTTGAGTAGTATTTAGCGAAGACAACTGTTAATGAAGGTCTGTAGTTTGTTTGAGATGCTCTTTATGACGCGCAGTGCAAGTCTCTGATCCGTATACTAGCACTGACTTCACATTGGAGTTGAAAATCCGGATGTTATTTTTGATGCTGAGTGCAGTTGACCTCCACACAGACTTGACGTGAGTAATGAAAGCTTGTCTTGCTTTTCCAATTCTTGCTTTGATATCCTCGTCATTTCCGCCTGTAATTGAAATGATGCTTCTCAGGTAGATGGGTAGGTAAAAGAGGTTGTTTCTTTCAGGTTCCTCTCATTTATGCTGATTCTTGTCTGTTGTTGTTGTTCTTGTCCAGGAATCTTCATTACCTCTGTTTTCTCTATGTTCACCTGGAGTCCTATCTTTGATGCTTCAAGTATAAAGCCTTAAGAAGATCTAATTGAAAAGAACAATATTGTTCACTTATATGCCCTGTTTTAAACAGAAAATATTTTAATAACAGTCCTACTGTGTCATGCTTCAATTGTGAAAATATATTCTTGTTATACTGTTTTTTTTGTTTTCTTTTAGGTCTTACATGCTTGAAGAGTTACACTGATCCACAGATACAAAGCAGTGCCATCCATCCGAGTCATATGATGCGTATAGCATCATCAGCACAGAATTTATCCGATCGTGGTGAATCCGCCATGCTATCAACACCGCCAGTAGTCATCCAATCAGTTGACCGGCGTCGATTAATCGGATTGTTGGCTCAAGCTTTAGCTGCTTCATATTTCGGTCTACTTGTCTATGCTTTATACACCCGTGACACGTCTATCCTCTACCGGTTGGCATGTGCACGGTTAGACGCGAAGACATGGAGTCGTGTATTCGGTGGAACATACAGAGCTAAGCCCTATCGTCCACCAACACAACCGCCTGGCAGCAGTAGCTCGGTAACATTCAATTTAAAGACAACAACAGATAAGAAAGGTGTTGCTCCGCCTCCACCGAAACCACCAAGTCGACCTAAACGGTAAGATTTTTTTCACTTTGTGGAAACCTTTTGAGATTATAATTAGAAGCTATGAGTTACTTTTTGTTTTGTCTCATATGTCGATTCGCAAGTTATGATAGCCGTTTTTTTCCTTTTTTATTTCATTTTTTTATAAATATGTAACTTCATGAAAAATTCCCATTCGAACATTAATAGACAGAAGACAAGTAGTTCAGCGAAGAGTCTCTTTTCGACGGCGAATTCATTTTCATAGATGTACAATCGCAAATATATACATGGTTCTTTCGTATTTGTGTGTACACTAAATTTGTCAAACGAAAATACAATTAGTAACTTCAGATGAATTGGATGTTGATATAAGAGGGTAGTAACAAAAGTGATGAGTTGTCACAAACGATTATTAAAGAAGAGTTGCGTAGTAACATGAATAGTTTAATGAAAGAGTTGTTCTCAGGGTGTACATGGAAACAAAATAACATAAGGAATTACGCAAGGGTTGTAAGTAGTTAGAAGAAGTAAGCATACAAACAAAAGTTAAGTCAGATCAACGGAGTTGTTACCATGAGAGTAGAAGTGGTTGAATAATTTTCTTCTGTATGCACAGTTCTGGTTCCTCCAGCTTAATGGCTAGGGCTTCTGCGATGCAAAGAAGATGGAATCGTACTGTCTTTGGAAGGTTGTTCTTCACTTTGTAGATTACTTTGAAGGAGGCGTTTGTTGAGATGGAATGACCAGTGCTGACGAGATGTTCTACTATTGCACTCCTAGCCGTTAAACTAGAGGAACCAGAACTGTGCATACAAAAGAAAATTATTCAACCACTTCTACTCTCATGGTAACAACTGTGTTGATTTGACTTAACTTTTGTTTGTATGCTTATTTTTCAAACTACTTAAAACCTTTGTGTAATTCCGTATGTTATTTTGTTTCCATGTACACCCTGAGAACAACTCTTTCATTAAACTATTCATGTTACTACGTGACTCTTCTTTAACAATCGTTTGTGACAACTCATCACTTTTGTTACTACTCTCTTATATCAACATCCAATTCATCTGAACTTACTAGTTGCATTTTCGTTTGACAAATTTAATGTACACACACATACAAAACAACCATATACAATATTTGCGATTGTACAGCTATGAAAATGAATTCGCCGGTGAAAAGAGATTTTTCGCTGAACTACTTGTCTTCTGTCTATTAAATATGTAACTATCGGATGTCAGTGAGTTTTTGTGTGAAGATATCTGTCTTAGAGTTAGTGTAACAAGGGACTCGACGGATAGCTGCTACCTTGACGTGGTGGTGGTCGGGCTTGCACATCGCAATGACCCACCAACAAGCTACACTGGCTGGAACCAATGTTCCTGCAGGTCCTACCGTGCCAGGAAGGTTGTTAGGATAGCGATTAGACTAAAAGGAGTTACCGGCATTGTGTAAGAATCTTTCTCACACTATGCTGGGAGTCTGAGGGTGAAGTTGTACTGCTGGGAAACAGGGATGTAACAGCAGGAAGGGAGTGTTTCCCTAAGATGACCAGCATACCAGCCAGCGATGCTGTCTCTCTAATCTGGAGACAGGCGGTTAGAAAAGGTCGACCCTAAAAATTGTACATCCCGACTTACCCCACCGGCGGTAAGTTTACTAATACGGAACCAAACCAAGAAACCAGTTCATACAGGCCATGTGTGTGTGACCGGTCTGAAGTAGTTGTCCCCCTGCCTCTGTAGTCACGCAAGAGTAACCCACTTTCTGTTTCAGGTACTCGAAGAATCAATCAACTTCCACGATGTGGGCAGCCGGGAAGTAACAACCGCCCACAGACTTCCAAAAGCACACGAAGCCTTCCTGAGCATCATTCTCCTCTACCCACGTCACCTTCGTCAGGTATAATTTCCAAGTTATTCAGATCGCCACGATATTTGTGATCCGCTTGAGTACCCTATTTATGGTATCATATTAGCACAAAGCTGTATACTACTGATGGATGGATTGAGATGAGTAGTAGTAGTTGCATACCCTATCACTCCCATCAACCGGTTATCCAAAACACCGGATGACTGTGTTCGCTTAATTTGCGACGGAGTTGATCAACCATCGGTGTGTGTACCCCGGTTCGACTTAACCCAGGCAGCTGAATCAGTTCATTTATCCAAGTATTGGTTTGTAGGGATTTGATTGATTGGTTATAGGATTTTATCAATGAGATGCTCACTGGCGACTGGCCCTATATTCAGTTAAGTGAGAAGTCGTGACCAGTAGGGCGCAGCAGTTTGAGTGTGAGGACACATACTCGCCGAAGACATTGGCCACTGTTTCGGCTTCCAATGGCTTACTGGTCTACGAACCTTGCAACCAGAAGACCCTGGATTTGAACCCCTGTGTGGTGCGTGCGCATTGCTGAAGACTCCCAAATTAGGCTGACGAAACAGCCGTCAAGTACTTTTAGGTTCTCGTATGGTTCTCTAACAGATGTCAGCTCATGATGAAATCCTGTAACCAATCAGTTCATTTATGTTATATCATGCGAATCTTGGTTTCTAAAGGAAACTTCGGTGAAATTTCATCTCGAACAGTTTGACCCAGTAACTAGCTAGCCAGAAATCGGGTTTGGTAGTTTAAAATGTGATTTGACCCTCTGAGCTTTTTTTGTTAATAAGCTCCGTCTCAAACAAGCTAGTTGGTAAGCACTACTCCATTATAGATAAGATTTTTCTATTTTGATAAATCATACAGTGGTGTTATACAGTATTATTAAGTGATGACCACCTTACGAGCACAAACTATTGCCACTCATAAGCATATCAAGTCCCTACTCACACAACTTTTTCCTTCATTTATATACATGAGTGAAATTGACCAGATATTTGAATAAAATTCAATATGAGGTAATGTACACTCAGAAATAATAATATGAGTGTTATTGATCAATTACAATCAGATGGGAAATTAGACGAGTGTTTTTATAGTCATAATAGTTAACTTGTCAGAATGTTGTGATGTGCTTGAGTTGAAATAGAATTTTAAGATTATTTATTATCCTCCCCTGATTTGACTGACGATTGGTAATAATATCTTCCATATCTGCGGTATTTGCAATGAGTCATTTCTGCTGCGTGTGTTGTGTTGGATGTAGACTCAATGAACCAGGCAGGATTCAGTTATCAACCTCTCTGTTTCTCCACCTACCTATATTACTCCTCACAATTTTAACCCTCTCCCACCCTATTGGGTGATTGTGTGTTAATGCATGTAGTGCAATCGCTGTTTTTTTTCTAAATTACTTATCTTCTCGGGGTCAACCATTCTTATCTTAGCTAAATTCTTATGTTCTGACAATCTGACTAACCCCACCCGACCTACTAGTTTGACCTATGTAGAGCTGATCTCACTCACAGTCATTGCAGGGTATTTTGTAAATTATATTATTTTGTTCAATTGGGTCCCCCGGGTCTTTAAGCCTACAGAGCTTGTCCTATCTGAGTGAGTATGTAGGTTTGAATGCCACCTTAATTCATGTATATAAATGAAGTAAAAAAAAAAGTTGTGTGAGTGACTTGATGTGATTATGAATGGCAATAGTTTGTGCTCGAAACGTGGTCATCAGTTAATATTACTGTATAATACTGTGTGATTCATCAAAATAAAATCTTATCTATAATGGAGTTATACTCTACCACATTGCCCAAATTTTATACTTATATCGGTAAGCACTACTATTGGTTTATATGAGTAGATATTTTTATGTGACAAAGGAACTTGGATGAAAATGAAGTAGAATAAAACTGGGAGTTGAGATTATCATAGCAGATGTACTATTACCTCTGTTATTTCGTTTAGTGGTCTTCATTGTTATTTTGACCTTCAATATGTCATTTTAACTTGACCTAAGTAGTTTATTTTCTCACCTCTTACCTCTCTATTAATTTCATATATGACAAGTCCGTGTGTGATCAGATTGTTCGAAATGTGTTGCGCAAATACATCACAACACGATTCAGACAAATTACGTATTCTTATTGCTTTATCTAAATTCATAATATTAATAAAGAAAACATTGTGAAGAAAAGGGAAGGAGAATTGTAAACGTGAAATAAAAGTGTACTCTACCAAGGTAGATTTAAGCCGAACTACTGTCTCCTTTTGTACACCTAGCCGACCTCTTTAATCTGATTGCGTTTGGTTTCAGGGAAATCGTGAAGTGTATTTTTTATTACCCCTTGTTTAGTAATAATTATAAGGCTTTTACTCAACGTCATGGTATGGTTACATTCCAGTAAATGTCGTGTAATAGTGCTCCTTGGAATGTCATCATGAGTAACTAAGAGTTATTTGATGAAAAATCATGGTGGGTTGGGTTCAGTATATCATGGCGGTAGGTGAACCAAGATGCTCATTGGTCGTATTACTTGGCGATTGAGCTCTCTTGCAAATTGGGGGGCATTCATGCGTCGTCGAAGACCATTAACCCAGTACGATTGCATGGTCAATGAACCGACTTCGTATGCCGAAGAACTCCAATGTCGGACGAAACACATATCCAGTGTTCCTGGGTTTTTAATGATTAAGAAAAAGGCACAAACAGCGAAGAAAATTTTCTTTTCGACGATTCATTTTCATGAGCTGTACAATCGTAATTATGATTAACAAAGAAATCTTTAGACCAATCAGATACTGGTAAATTTTGTCCTTGGAAAATTGTATTACATAATGTGTGAGGTGAAAGAAGGGATGACTAAGTGGAAGTTAGGAAGGAGACAGAAGTTGGCATGACGTAATAAGTGTGACATAATTAATAATCAATAAGCTCGTGTAAAATGGACAGGAACTAGTGGAAAGGCTATAAAGTGTTTTTGTATAAAATATGTATTAAAAACAATGTTATTAATAAACACTAATAGAGTGGTAATAAAATGTAGATGATGGGGACAATAATGATAATAAAAGTGTTAATAAAATAAAATAATAATGGTAATAATAGTGAACTTACATAATAAAGGAAGGAAGCAAAATTGTGATGAGAACTTTACTCTGGCCATCGTAAGGCAAGAGAATGTATGTATCGCTTTTGTATGCAGAGGTCCGGTTTTAGATCTCGAATAGCTAATGCTTCAGCTATGTACAGATGGCGAGTCCGAAGTCCCTTTGTACGATATTGAGGGACTCAGTGTAACACTGTGAAGCATTCATGCCGATGGGGGTGCTTGATATCCAGAGATGACAAGGTGTTCGAGGATCGAGCTGTTGCTATTCTTCTTTTCTCCTCTGGTTGGCTAACCAAGCTGGGCAGTGTTCTAGAATACGTTTTTGGACTTGACGTTGCGTACTGCCAATATACTTTGCTCCACACGAGCAAGTAAATTGATAAATACACATTGGGGTGGCCAAAAGCGGTATCTTGTCTCTGAATTTCTATATGTGTATATATCGTCTAAGTTTCTCTTTCAACACCTTTTCTGTAATTTATGTGCAATATCAATTTGTTTTACAAAAAAAAATATAGTAATCTAGGTATGGCTATGCGGAAATTGCATTTCCCTCATATTATTGTGTAAGTTGATGACAAAATGAAAAGTAACCATAAAACAATACATATATATGTTCATACCGTGTGCGTTGTGTGTATGTGTTTACTGTATGTACGCTGAGAGTATTTTGAAGCAAACAGTTGGTTGGGTGTTGTTCATAACAAGCGTCGGGGGTGCTTCCTTTTTTTTCCATAAATATATGTCCTTTTCCCTTACCGATTAACACACTGTTGTTGATTACTGTTATCATTATTATTATTATTCCCTTGGATTCCCCAGTGGAATATAAAACTTTGGCAGTACATCTCCTCTATATATCACCCTCGGATATCCACTCTCTAGGACCTAGCGTTGTATATATCCAATCCATTTCCTGTTACCAGGGTATAGTCTTGTTGACATTTATAAAATTATATTTGTAAAATCTCAGCGAAATTGAAATGAGTAATTCCAACGTTTCCCGTGTTCGGCAATCTGGTCCGAACTTCTTCAGGGAAATTAATCGAATTAACATTACAGAGGTTTATATATAAAAGGAAACATCACTTGTTTTTGAAAATTTGTCCAGTCATGAGTCATTCAACAAGTATCAACAAGTATAGTAAACAAAATTTTATGAGCTGTGATCAAAATTTGACCTCGGACTTACAAATATTGGTCTACCTTTGTAAAACACTTTAAACAGAGTGTGTATGTGTGTGTGGGTGAACAATTGTAAAACATTTCTTAACGTTTCCATAAAAAGATATGGACAGTCGAGAATTTTGACCAAGTATTAATATAATTAGTGATACATATCCATTTTTATTTATTAATCAGGATTACCTATGCATCAACTAACATCTCGCCTTCATGTCTGTTCAACGCTGTTAGTATCTAGAATTTTATGATTAGACGTATTTTCAAAATTATGGTGTTTACGATTAGAGTTTAATAGAAGCACCCTGTAGGACTTATTGCTTTGCCTTCTTTCTGAAGATTGAGCTGCTTTATTCGACCTACTGGAGTTGTCAGGTGACTCGACAGCTACGGATTTAGAATATGCATTCTGTTGCAGACAACGGAGATTGAAAACACGATGATTGTGCCAGTTACACAGTTTCTTTGTTAACTTAATTCGATTGCAAAAGAATTCAAATGAACTGTCGTTAAGATTTGACAGAATAGTTCTCAAATATTTGGGCGCCGACTGAGAAGTAGACATTTGTAAAAAATTATATTTGTAAAGTCTCAGCGAGATTGAAATGAATAATTCCAACGTTTCGTTCGGCAATCTGGTCCGAACTTCTTCAGGGAAATTAATCGAAATTAACATAACAGAGGTTTATATGTAAAAGAAACATCTCTTGTTTTTGAAACTTTGTCCAATCATGAGTCATGAAACAGGCATCAACATGTATAACAAATAAATAAAATAGTATGTTTATATAAAAAAGTACATCTCTTGTTTTAAATTGTTTGTCCAGTCATGTGAATCAAGAAACAGCTATCAATAGGTATAGTAAACAAAGAAAATTAGATGGAAAATTTAAAATAAACATTTTTAGAAAGCCGACAAATTCGGATAGATACCTAGATTACCATTCAGCTCATCCATTTACCACCAAAGTAACTGTGGCCAAGAATCTGATCAACAGAGCTAAACGTCTAGTTACTGAGGAGGAAGATATTAGCAAGGAATTAAAATTGGTTCAATCCACTCTTGAATCAAATAATTATCCAAAATCCTTCATAAATAGATATTTAAAATGTGAAGATAAGGATGAATCAAAACCTAATGCTAAGAATTGGGTTAGTACAGCGGTGATTCCTTACCGCAAAGAAACTTCCGACGAAATAAAGCGAATCCTTAACGACCATAACATACGAGTGTATTTTCGTGCATCAAACGCCTTACGCTCATTACTGGTTAAGGTTAAGGATAAAATAGAACACGAAAACCAGCAAAATTGTGTATACCAGATCAATTGTGGGGATTGTAACGCCATATATGTAGGAGAAACTTCCAGACAGGTAAATGTAAGAGTGAAAGAGCATAAACAATGTCTAAAGGTGGTTCGAAAGACCTCTGCAGACTTGAAGAAGCTAGAAAACAACTCAGCGATTGCACTACATTCGATAGAAACGGGACACAAAATCGACTTTGATAAGACTAAGGTTTTACAGAAAGGTTTTGTTTCATATAAAGAAAGACTGACTACAGAAACCCTATATATATGGATGAATCCCAGCAGTTTGAACAGACGTGAAGGTGTGATCTTAGCTGATGCATGGCAAATCCTGACTAATAAATAAATTTGATATATATCAACAACTAGACACACTTGATCAAATTCCCGATTGTCTACGTCTTCTTATGGAGAGATTAACAAATTTATAAAATTATATTATATTTGTAAAAGACATCTCAATTATTTTGTAACTATCCGGTCAAATCTTGATTACAGCTCATATGAGAATAACAAATGTTTTATGACTGTCCACACACACACATACACACACACACACCATTGATACTGCATATACACATATTTTTAACAAAAGTAGAATTTCCCTGAAGAAGTTCGGACCAGATTGCCGAACGAAACGTTGGAATTAATCATTTCAATTTCGCTGAGATTTTACAAATATAATTTTATAAATGTCTACTTCTCACTCAGCGCTCAATTATTTTGCAACTATCCGGTCAAATCTTGATCACAGTTCATATGAAGTATAGTCTTGTTAGCTTAGAATATACGGATGACGTAATTCTCCTAGGTAATGATCCTGAACACCTTGAGCGGGAAT
This sequence comes from Trichobilharzia szidati, assembly GCA_944472155.2. Classification (NCBI taxonomy): domain Eukaryota; kingdom Metazoa; phylum Platyhelminthes; class Trematoda; order Strigeidida; family Schistosomatidae; genus Trichobilharzia; species Trichobilharzia szidati. Next base: position 5,629,148 of record OX235277.1, read on the forward strand.
CTCTGAATGTTTGGGATCCAATTCGTTTGTGTCAAATATAAGATGATGTTACAGGACTGGACTACGCATCGACTTCTAGCTTTCAGATAGGAAGTGAAGTGTCATAGCCTATTGACCACTTCACTTATTTGGAAAGTTGATGAAATCTCACCATGGATACAACTTACTCCATCTCTGTAGTAGACGTATACTGCTCACCAGTTCTCTCCGTACTCCTTTATGGCTGACTGTGAAACGTGGCCATCGTAAGTGGAAGATACGAAAAGGTTAGGTGTCTTTGATCATAATAGGTGTCTGTGGTCTATCTCCCCTAGGTGTTAAGTGGTATAATAAGGTGAGTAATATTGAGGTTAGGCTTCCGTCGAGTGTTAGATAAGGAGGGAAAGTTAATCGATAAGATTGTGAAGCTACGTCGATTGAGATGGTTCGGATATGTGTTACACGCAAGCCTAGCCATCGATCGCATTCCTCGACAACGAATAATGTTAACTGACATAGGATCGATGAGGTTACGAAAGAGCTAGTGGCAGTGGTCAAAACGAAACTTGTCATGAGTTTAAGCTAGCCAGACACGTAGGAAGGTGTGGACTTCCAGTCTGGTTGGGGTCCCCAGAATTCTAAAAACCAATGAAGACTGGAGACAACTGGCGGTCGTGTATGGCTCAAAGTGATCGTTGCCAATGTCTGGCGCAGATACATTCACTTTTTGTGATTCCCCATGTGCATTAAACCCTTCTGTTTTTTTCTGTGTTACTGTTCTTTCTTTCTCCCTCACATTTCTGCTTATTATTTTCCTTTCGAATCTATGTTACTCTCTCCCGTTTGTCTTCCTTTGTGTGGTACGTGTACGAAGTGTAACAACTCGAACTGCTGCACTTCTGTTCAAATTTCTATGTTGAAACCCATCAGTCAGTTAGTCCATTTTCTGCTACCTGTTTTCCTGGGTGTCAACTTAACACATTATATTTCAAATGACTTATAGTCACTGGTGAATACTGCCCCCTCCCTTTCCCATATGTGAAGCCTTTCTCATATGTGTTATTTTAATTAAATTATTATTATTATTGTTTCCTTTAATTCCTAGAGGAACATAAGGCTTCAGCTGTGCGTCTCCATTGCGTTCGGTTCTCTGCTAGAGTCTTCACCTGGCTCCAAGTCTGCCCACACGTTTCCATCTCCTCTTCACATGACCTCCTCCAAGTCACCCACTCTTGCACTGACGATCAACTCGCCGCTTCCCTTTCGGGTTCCACTCGAGCAATGGCATGTCTAGTGATGTCACTCACTTGATGGTTTCCTCAGAGTATGGCCAGCCAATCCATCTTCATTTCTTCCTGCCTATTTGTTTCACAATCGGTTCCTGCTGTGTTGGTTCGCTCCCAGAGATCTCTGTTGGTGATCTTTTCTGGCCGGCCATCTGATCTTGAGTATTGAGCGAAGACAACTGTTAATGAGGGTCTGTAGTTTGTTTGAGATGCTTACTTTTCCTTAATACGAGGCTTAAGAAGTCGGATAATGCGACAGACAGACAGCTGAAAAGGTGAAGAAAGGCATGAAATGCACCCATCCAAAAACTTGGAGGATCTACATTTTCGACGATTTGATATATGTCTGATTTCCCACAAACACTGGAAGATATGCAACTAAAAAGCAACAAGTTGGTGATAGAAGAAGCATCTGGAGAAGATACGATTTTAGGTGAACATAGAGAAAACAGAGGTAGGTGATGAAGATTCCTGGCCAACAGTAAACAGCAACCACGGCAACAGACAACACTCAGCATAAATAGGAGAAATCTGAAAGAAGCAACCTCCTTTACTTACCTACGTGGGAAGCATCGTTTCAACTACAGGCGTACGGAACTGATGAGGATACCAAAGCAGCGAGGATCGGGAAAGCAAGGCAAGCTTCTATTACTCTCATGTCTGTATGGAGATCAACAGCACTCAGCATGAAAAATTAGATCCGGATTTTCAACTCCAATGTGAAGTCAGTGCCACTTGCTATACGGATCAGAGAATTGGCGCCACGCCGCGTCACGAAGGGTACTTTGAACAAACTACACACCTTCATCAATCAACAGTTGTCTTCGCTCAATAGTACTCAAGATCAGATGGCCGGCCAGGAAAGATCAGCAACAGGAATCTCTTTCAATGAGTGAGCCAACCCAGCAGAAACCAATTGTGCAATAAATACGCAGGAAGAAATGGAGGTAAATTGGATTGGCCATACTCTAAGAAAACCATCAAATGACATCGCGAGCCATGCCATCCGTTCGTTTGAATCCGAATGAGAAATTAAGAGTGGGTCTGAGGGTGATATGGAAGAGATCATGAGAGAAGGAGATGAGAGATTATTTTCGCAATCTTGGACCCAGATGAGGAGGAGAACAGAAAATAGAAGAAAGTGGCTATATGTTGTTGAAACCCTATGTTCCCCTTCAGAACCCAAGGGAACAGTAATGATAAAACATTTGTTGATGCTCATAATGTATCACTTTGTGTATTTAATGATAACATGCATATGCATAGTTTCTGCCTAACAAAATATATTTAACAACTAACTTTGGTCTCATACACGAAACAGGTGGCAATTAAATAACAAGGCTGTTGTAATACTACAGCGCAGTGGGTGATTATTTTCCTAACAGACAGAAACAGGCTTTTCCTTACATGCACTTTTAACCATGAAGAAACATATATATCTCTTTAAAGGTGTGTTATTTCATGCAACTTGTTTGGCTGGTGTTTTTTTTTATCCTTATTTTATTAAGAAAAACTGTTTTAAGATTGGTGAAAATCAACTGTTTTGTTCGTGCGTGTTCAAATTCTGTTTTTATGATTGGTTCAGACATCCTGAGCAGTTAGTTAAAAGTCATATTACCCATTCATCGCTGGACCATATTATTCTTATTATTGTTCCCTTGATTTCCGAGCGGAAAATAGGGCTTCAACAGAATATCACCATTTCAGTTGTATTTTCTGCAGACCTCTTTATCTCATCTCCTCCCCATCACACTATCTCCTCCATGTAACCTTCAGACTCGGACTCTTCTCATCGTTTCTCATTCAGGTTCCACTTGGACTATGACCTGGCACGCGATGTCATCCAACTTTACTTTCTTTTCTTGCTTCATGTGCTACATGGGGTGTGGCAACTCGAACCGTTGTACATCTTTGCAAAGTTCTACATTGAAACCAGTCAGTCTGGCAACCGTCTCCTCAGCGTGCGTCGGATTTACCTTCATTTCTTCGTCATATTTGTTGGGCAATGGGTTCTTAGTTGGTTTTTCGTTGTTAATTCTTTCACGCCATTTGATCTTTATTGTGGAGCGAAGACAGTTGTTGATAAAAGTCTCCAGCAGCCTGTTAGAAATGCTTTTCGTGATGCACACGCCGAGATCTTGACCCATGCAAAAGCACTGACTGACTTAACATTGACCTTGAAAATCCGAGTTTCGCTCCTTATGGTGAGTGGAGAAGATTTATGAACTGATTTCTGAGTGATGACTGTCTGTTTTGCCTTTTTGATTATGATTTTTGACATCCTCATCTTTTCCAACCTGCATGTAGTTGAAAGGATGCTTCTGACATACCTGAAGGGGGTAACGTCTTTCAAATTTCTCCTATTGATGTTGATTAGTGCTTCTTGTTGTTGGTTGGTCAGTTATCTTCATCACCTCTGTCTTCTCTAGACTCATTTGGAATCCTGTGTTTTGCTGCTCGACTCTTCTACCAGTTTGTTAGTTTTCTCCTGTAAATCTTCGAGTCATTGAAATAAAAATAAGTCATCCACAAAGTGCAGATCTTCGAGGCTCTTCTTGTTGGTCCAGAATATTCTTATCTTCTTGCCCCCCCCCATGCATGATGTTCGGCATGATGCAGTCCATGACAGTTAGGAATATCATAGATGAAAATTGACAGCGGTTTTGTCTTACTCTTGTCTGTACTTTATAAGCTTCTTTGGTGTTTCTGTTGTGGATAACCTGACAGGTGGTATTGTCATTCAGCTGTTGAATGAACTTGATAAAGATTTATGGCACTGCTATCCATACTGTTGAAATAGTTTCCAAATTACTTCATAGTACACGCTGTAGAAGGCCTTTTTCAATGCTTTGTTCGATGATGATGATGACGTGTAGGGTAGCAATTTGATCCACACATGATTTGCTCCTCCTGAATCCATATTCATCGTAGAGAAATCTTGAAATGTCTTCATAATTCTTTAAATTACATAGTTCGTCTGTCTACTAAAGACAGTACAGAATATGCCTTTCTCATGCTTCTTCTATCATTCCTTTTCGTCAAATTTCAAGTTTTGAAAGATCAGTGTAGACGGGTTGTTTTTCACTAGATGAGGGTGTTAACTTCATGCCAAACTTTCCATCTCTTCCAGACTTACTTCCAGCTAGTAAATTAGATTAGGCTTAAGAGCGTGATTCGGCAGGTAATCGAACTCAGTACCCCGTGTTTCGGTTAGGGTTGGCGAATATTCTACCGTTTGACCATCGACTCAATCATGAATAAGAAATTGTATTTCACTTTATTGCGTTGAAAGAAATTATAGGTAACAGCCGTTGATTGATTGGACCGAAGTGCTCAGTCTTCTTTTGACATGTTGTCTCCTTGTATGGTGGATGCTTTGACGATGTCTGATTATCATACTCGAAGTAAATTGGTGGGTGGTGACTAGTTGCAGTGAAATCCCGGATGCGCATTTCGTCCTATTTGGGACCCATCATCCAGATGTACCTGCATTCCCCATTGAGTCATTGATGGTGTTCCCTCTGAGGCCGATTACTTCGGTCAAATCAGTCGACGGGAAAGTCGAAGTTGAATTAAATAATTACTGATACTCGTCGCACGGGTGACTGTCGTAGCCCAAGTGGTCTGGTGGATAATGCTTTGGCGTGTGAAACGATGGGTACACTGCGTTTGAGCCTCAGTGAGAACATCCTCTTTGACTCACTAAGGAATGCAGGTACATCCAGCTGGTGGTGCATCCCAAATAGGACGAAATGTACATCCTGGATTCCACCACTGCTAGTCATCATCCACTAGTCAACAACTGATAACGATGGGAAGTGTTTTTAGACCATTCCGGATTCTTTTTGAGGTATAAATAAGTTCTGTAACTGTCTTCTATCGTTAACGCCATCTATTACTATCTATCTATCCTCATAATCTTCACATGGATATTTTACTCGTGTCAGAAACTATTCTTAAATATGTGGAGTGAAAAGTCATTTCAAGTTTCACCAATAGGCTAAATGACTCATCGCCACAGTGTACTGTGAACTGCTGATATGAGATGGCTGGAGGCTATCGCCTGGGGGAACGCCATGCTACGAGATTTAGGTCTCGTGCACACTCACCAGTCCGTAAGGCGTATCTTGGAGGGACTCATGTCCCTTTAGAGATCGGAACCCGTGTCATCCAGTGCCTTGCTTGTAGTTAGAGATGCGTTACCACTGAGCTATTTAGGCCAGTAATTGACCTCCTTCCTTCAGGAATGTATTGGATACTTTGATTAGACACTAGGCAGTAATGGCTCGTCATCACGGATCACTGTAAATTACTGTTATTAGATGGTGGTAGTTTACGCCCTCTCAATTACCTGTGAGCAATCTGTTGTGGTGAGTGTTATTCAATTATTTAGGAAGAAAAGAAAAAAACAGTTACCTTTTGAATTCAGCCTTTATATTTCCCATATCGACATAGTGTTTGGACCCCTTTCTTTCTAGCTTTGTTTGAATTCCTATGTGTTCAAAATGCATTCACCAATTGAGGTGATTATTTATAAGATATCGGGTGTAATACTTTCTTTTATGTAATGATACCCCCACCTAAATGTAACATAAAGATAACATTATTTTCAACTTCTACTACCTTGTGTGTATTTGTGTGTCTGTACACACATTTTATAGACCAACTCCAATTTCTGGTAAACGCGATCGGTCAAAATCACGTAGTCCTGAAAAAGCTGTTATGAAGGCTAGAGATCGTGCAGTTGCAGCTCTTGAAGGTGAGTTAATGCTTTTACTATTGTTGTTGTTGTTTTTCATTCTCTTTGCCATCTAGATTTTTTTGGATGTTATACAGGCTAGAGAAGTGATTGTCCTAGCTAGCTAGCTAGTAGTGTCACGGATGTAGATAAGATAATACATTGTCCTGATTGGTTGTTGATTTTCTAAAAATTAAACCTTGAGGTGAGTGATTGCCCAATGAGATTTTTTCCTGACCACAACGTAAGCAAAACCCAGATATGAGGAATAATTTTGGCCGCTACTTCCTATATACTACTGATAAATCATGTCAGTATCATATGCCACAATAGCGATTATTTAACAACTTTGATTGGACACTAGTAACTAGTGTGGTGTGTGTCTAGTTCTCCTTTTGGTGTAGACTTGAAAATTAATCTGATGGTCACTAGCGACTGGCTCTATTCAAGCAGTGACCTGGGTTTCTAGTGGGAAGCCGTGACCACTAGGGTACAGCAGGTTGAAGGTGAGGCAGTAACTCATCGAAGAAGACATTGCGAAATGGTCAAGCTATGTCGTGAATTGACAGAAGTTAGAATTCATGGTCTGACTATTGGATCGGGTCCCCGTGGCCTAATGGTCTACGAGCTCGCCTTGTAACCAGAAGATCCTGGGTTCGAGCCCCGGTGGATGCGTACTGATGAAGAGTCCTAGACTCGGACGAAATAGATGTCCAGTACTCCCTCTCAGGTTTTCCAGTGGTTCTCTAACTGATGTCAGCTCATGATGAAATCCTCCATCCAATCAAACTGAATCCCTACAAAACGAATACTTGAAAGGCGACTCTGCGTGTTCGATCATCGCTGTCTCCGCAGGATTGCTTGTGTTCGATGGCATCATCGCGTGAGTAATCCTGAGGTTCGGCGGCGTGTGTTTGAACACAGTGGAGGTCACCACTGATTGAGTATCGTCATCTGGAAACACCGGCTCCGGCGGCTTGGACATGTGCTGCGAATGTCATCCCAGAGGCTTCCGTACAGGTCTGTGTTCGCTAGCCCTGGGAGGGGATGGAAAAGGCGGACGGGTGGTCAGTCCATGACGTGGCGTCGTGAGATGAAGGATGTTTGTGCTAGATTAGCATCGGTTGGTGCCTCATGACTCCCTGGTTGGGGTCCGCGAGGTAGCTTGAATCGATGGATCGAAACGTTATCGGATATGGCCAAGAATCGTAATCAATGGCGAACATGTTGCAATTTCCATTTTTTCTTCCCTTCCCGATGATAGTTAACGAATACTGTTTGAACTTGTTAAACATGACTGTTTTCCTTCCTGATGAAGTTCTTTATGCGTTCTCCACCAATATTTTCACTTTTAATCTATTTTGTTTTATTATTATTGTGTGGCGCATCTTTCTTGGTGCCATATTGTACCAAGTTTTTTCTTCTGAGTTTAAATAAAATATTAAATAAAAATACTTGAAAATTAAGTTCTATCAGTCAGGTTTGCAATGTGGCCACCATTCTAAGCAGCTTACCGTCATTATGCATATTGATTTGAGGATACTAGATGGTTGGAGGCAATCGGCAGGAAGCCTTGCTTGACCTAGGTTTCGTGTCACTTGAAGCCTGGAAGGAACTCACATCCCTTCTGAGATTGGAACCCACGTTACCCAGTGCTGCCTGCAGTCAGAGATGTTACCACTGAGCAGCTATTCAGGCTCGCGATCGACCTCCTGTAGGACTGTATTGGATACTTTGATTGGACACAAGGTTGCAGATAGGCCAACTAACATGAAACCTAGGCCAAGCAAGGCTTCCTGCCGATTACCTCCAACCATCTTGTATCATCAAATCAATTATTTAATAATCCTGGATGGTAGGCAGTATCTTTATCTCGTTATCGGGTAATAATCAATTGAGATATATTGCCCGAAACAACTGTTCCTGGATGTCCTGCCACAGCAGAAAGTAGAGGTGTTGGGTAGCGGTAATACACCTCGAGCAGTTGACGCACCTATGCTATAATAAGTGGCGTGCACTGTGTTGGGTTGTCTGATGATGAAGTTGTGGCAGAAAGGTGTTCTCCTCAAAAGGCCATACAGCTAGCTATGTTGCCTTCCTATATGGCAGAGGAAAGGTTGGAAAGATTCATTTCCAAAACCTCTATACACAACGACTAGTCTTACTGTAATGACAGAAGACAAGCGCCAGCCAAGAGATTATTTATTGAGAAAATCAAGCGGTATTTATAGATTTTTGTGTACATTATTTGTTAACGGAGAAGCAACCTCTTTTGATTGGTTGTTTTCTTGCTGAAGATTGTTCTGTTATCTCTTTGTGGCTGTTTCTTAGAAAATCAAGTCATATATCTGTGAATCATATTTCCACACTTTAACTTCGCTGTGAGTGGCTGGTAATCTTTTCAAGGTTAAGCTTTGTTATTGTTTTTCTCAGGACGTAAATTGTTGTCTATATTTTCGGCTTGCAGCCAGCTCTCACCACACTACTACAGGGACCGCTAATAACCTACGGCTGCTAAAACATTGATGAAGCCCTTTGGATATCTATAGATTCTTTTATGACGATCAGAAAACCGGCTCGTTGTCATCTTAACACAGGGAACCGATCACTGCGTTCTACTGTGTGGATAGCTGTCTGAAACATCTTTGTGGAGGTTTCAAAGACAACAAAATGACGACTGGTTACAGGATTTCATCATGAGCTGACATCGGTTAGAGAACCATTGGAAAACCTTCCAAGGAGTATTGGACAGATGTTTCATCCCCTTTTGGGGCTCTTCATCAGTACTCATCCACGGAGTTCGAACCCAGGACCTTCTGGTTACAAGGCTAGCGAACTTGTAGATCATTAAGCCACTGGGAGCCGAGCCGATTATATACGTGTTTGAGAACTATGTGTGATTCTGACAACAATATCAAAAACTCAAAATTACTTCAGTGATGCCGTTAGGCAACTATACAGGTTAGGTGAGCTTCCAGTGTAGTGAGAGCTGTCTGCTAGCCAAAATTGGTAGACAGTAATTTATGTCGGTGGCGGTGGTATAGAGGTTAGGACGCTCGCCGACCATGCACACGGTTCGGGGTTCGATCCCCGGCCGACGCACTCCTTTACCTCGCTAAGCCAGTAATAGGACTGGTAAAGAGGGAAGGTTGGGTATGAGGCTAGCAACCCCATCCTGTAAAATAAACACTGCTACAGAAACTTCAAGCCTCTAGCTTGAAGCCCTATGTTCCACTGGGAACGTTAAGGAATAAAAAAATGTTTTCGTCCCCAATGTTGGTCATAAGAAAAATAAGAACAAAGACTGACTTAACAACCATTCACAGCAGACTCTGAGTAGGCGGATACAATTCGCAGATATATGGTCTGACCTTCAAAGCAATGGCCACAAAGAGATGACAGATTAACTTTCAGCGAGAGAACAACCAATCAGAAGACGCTATTTCTCTGCTAATAATAACGAATAATAATGTACATAAAAATCTATAAATATCTGTTGCCTAACCTTGTCTTCTGCCGTCACACCAGTACTATAGAAGATGGTTAGTTCACCTAAATTCAACTCTAAGGTGGGATCAAAAACTCTGCCCGCAAGAATCACACACCAACACTTCTTGAAGACAGTTCAAGGTGAAAATGAAATTGACTTACACAAACAAAACGGAGATGATGAAGATAACCAACCAACCGACCAAGAACAGCAACAACAGGCACCAAACCCTGTTAACGGAAGTAATTTGAATGAGGTCGTTTCAGCTACAGCCGGAACGGATATAAGTGTTTCAAAACTGAAATCGGGAAGGCAAGATAAACCTTCATCAATCTGAAAACAGTTTTGAAATCTTCTGTACTCAGCATAAACGATAAACTTCAGATTTTTAACGTAAATGTTAAGTCAGTCATTTATTATTGTTGTTATTCCCTTGAATTCCGAGTGGAACTTAAGGCTTCAACAACACATCTCCACTTTGTCTTATCTTCTGCCGTTCTCTTCAGCTGAGTCCACGATTGCCCATAATCTCTCATCTCCTCCTCACACGACCCACTCATCGCCTCCCATTTGGATTCCACTCGAGGGCCTAGTTATCTAGCTTGCTAGTTTTCTAGCCAGTCCCAAGGCCGGGTAAATAGGGAGGATTGGGTGTGTACGGCTAGCGACCCTACCATTGCTAGAGAAACTTCTACGCACAAAAAATAGAGTCAGACAGTTACATTGTCCTATATGGGTCAAAAACTTGAAATGGGCTTCACAAAAAGCATTTCCAACAGGTTGATGCAGACTTTTGCCAACATCTACCTCCCTCACTGGTTCCATACTGAAGATCTCATAGCTGGCTGGAAAGAATCATCAACAAGAAACTATGGGAACGAACCAATCAAGCGACTATTGGTCAATAAAGATGGTGAACAAGACTGTTAGGTGACATTACGCATTAGGCCTTCCAGTGGGAAGAGAATAGTTTGGCCTTGGTCTGAGGGTGACATGAAGGAGATCGTATGATGGAGAGGAGATGGCAGCAGCCTATGAGCGATCGTTGAGCCCCAGCTACCAAAGAACTGCAGAGAACAGATCAAAATAAAGATGGGCTGCTGTCGAAGTCTTCTGTTCGACTCGGAACCCAAAGGAATAACAATAATAGTAAACAATTTTTGTCGATATTTTCTCGTCTATACATTAATATTTTAATATAGAAAATATCCCCATTTAGACATTTGGAAAACAGAAAGATTGAGCGAAGAAATATTTACTTTTCGATTAGATCCTTATCTCTGGCTCTACTTTAATATATATAGCATTTTTATTACAATACACAACAGTTTACCAAACAAGTGGTGATATGTTTGTTAACAGTAATTAAACAGTGTCCAAATGTCAATGGGTTGATAATTAACGCAGAAAATCAATAAAAGTATAAATGGATAGAATAAATTAATTTTACAAGAATAACACGTAATTAAAGATGAAGTGGTCAAAATAAAAATGAAATAATTTGGACAATTATAATTTAATAGGTTTAGGGGGAGGGGACCGACGTAGTCCTGTCTTGTAACGATGGCCACGGTAAGCAAAGTGGCTTTACAAATTTCTTCTGTACACATAGGCTTGGTTTCTTCTGGTAGATTCCGATTGCTTCAGCTGTCTGTAGAAGACGAACTCGTAGAGCGAAGTTAAGATTAGTCGGAATGCGATAAATAATTTTAAATGCAGTATTCACATCAACCTTATGCTCAGTATCAACAAGGTGTGCTTAAATAGAACTACGAATAGGTCTTGTTTGTCCCTTGCTTAACCATGTTGGATGATGTTCGGAAACACGACGATGAACCTGCCTAATTGTTTTTATTTTGTTATCATTGATTTTTGTTTTTTCCTATATTTATTCTATAGTTGCATCGAAGATTGGCAGTCCACCAAAGTCTACTGTCCTAACTAGTCAACATATACGCTTCCTGGCGCATGCTGAAGCTGCTGCTATAGCCGACTCAAAGAGTGAAACATACCGACCAGATACTTCTGCTTCAAATGAACAACAGGCGACAACAGGAGACCAACAACAACAACAACAAGCATCTGTTAGCCCTGATGAATGGTTCATCTTTGCACAATCTTCCATACTATCATGTCTTCTTGAACGTGTAAGTGAACAGGGCAAAAGAGGACTCTGTGTGTATATTATTGATTGATTGGTGTGTGGGTATTTGTTTAACACATCACTCACACATCAACCAATTGTGCTTGCTAGCTTGTCATTTTTGAAGTGTTCCAGTCACCGGATGACCGTTTTGCTTTTTGGGGGTCGAAAGGTGTACTGATGTACCCAATTTCCGACTGTCTAACTAGCTAGCTACTTGAGCGAACTGATAACACCATAAATCAAATTCGCAGTTTCCAATTCACGATGTTTTTTTTCTTTTTGGGAGACAGGTGAATTCTCACATCACAGTTTCTTTTGGAGGCTGAAATTATTCAGTTCGCCACAATTATTTGAGTGATCTGTTTGGTATCACTATAAATGGTAATCAAGAAAGCCCCAAGCAGAGAGTTGTTGAGTGGTCACAAACATAGTTGTTAATATTAGCTGGCTGGCTGGTTTCAACATAGGACTTTTCACCGACGTGCAGCAGTTCAAGTCGCCCACCACACTCCATGTAGCACACAAAGCAAGAGAACAAAGTAGAAGAAATGCAAAATAGAGACAGTAGACAGGGATATGAGACAAAAGGAATAGTAATAACGAAGAACAATATAGTTTCATTGGAAATTATAAGTCACGAGGAGTGGGTGCATCTGCGCCAGCCATTGACAACGATTTTGAGCCATATCACCGATTATCTCCAGACTTCCTGGGTTTTTACCGTCCTGAGGACCACAATCAGGAAGTCTACATCGTCCTACGTGGCTTAAACTAACTGTTGTGGATTTCATTGACTGATGAAGCCATCTTTTGGTTTGACCACCACTAGCTCTTTTCCAACATGATCAGTCCTATGTCAGCTAACATTGCCCGTCGAGGAAGGCGATGGCTAGAATAGGTATGCGTAACACCTGTCCTAACCATCTTAGTCGATGTAGCTTCGCAGCCTCGTCCATTGATTTCCCCTCCTTACCTAGCACTCAACCAAGGCATAACCTCAGTATTGCTCACCCTATTATGCCACTTCACACAGGACAATGAATGGGCAGTAAATGCATGAGAAGAGTGAAATAAATATATTGGAGTTGCGTAATTAGATGAATAATTTGATGAATGAGTTATAATCACAAACAAATGAAAGTCAAGTCAGTAGAGTAACTACAAGGTTGTTACCATGATAGTAGGAGTGGTTGAAAAATCTTCTTTTGTATTCATAGATCCGGTTTCTCTAACTGAATGGCTGGAGCTTCAAAAATGCAGAGGACAGGTTGTTATTCTTCACTTTATACATAGATTACTTTGAAGGAGGAGGCATTTGTTGTGAGATGGAATGACCAGTGTTGACAAGGTGTCAAACTCGTGATAGAGCCATTAGTACCTTTCTGTAACCACGTGAGACAGCGTTTTTCAGCCTTTTAGGATGCATTGAGTGACCAATATACCTGGCTCCACAAGAACAGGTGAACTGATATATACACATAGAAGGCGAGATCTTGTCCTTAAAGCTTCTGTAGACCAATGGATGACTGACTCGAGAACAATACTTTTAACTTTTGTACGAGGAATGCTGTTCTCAAAGATGATGAAATTATTCTCTAAAGGATATCACAGGCTGAGTCTCTTTTTTGGAACAACTAAGGTTTAGTTCCTCTGAACTTTTCGTTTCATATTCTTCTCAGTAAGTCTTGGTGGCTTTCCATTTTGGATGAAAATTTCTTTCCGTGTAGGGTGTCAGATGTGTCGGATCCGTGTGACAAGGGATTTAATTAAATTCCCTCTTCGTTCAACAGCCAATCCACCTGTAGAAACTCGTTAGTTGACCATTCTTCTAGTCGGTTTCCAATGGACTGCGACCGCCTTCTTAAGGTCCTGTTGTGTCGTCTTGTTACATCCACATCAAGAAGGGGAATTTCGGATTCATTTTCTATCCCAAGAGGGAATTTTATTGCCGGATGACAGTTGTTGAATACTTGTAGCAATTGATTAAAGTCATAATTTTTGTTACAGTTGTCAATTATCGACTTTAATGGACCCATTGTGTTCCTAAAGCAGAAGAGAATGAATTCACCGAAAAAAAAACAATAGCCTCTTCTCTGAACTACGTGTTATGTTTTCGTTAACCTCCACGTATCTTGGTGAGATGATTTTCCTCAATGGTGACTTGCAGTGGTACCTAGAATTCCTCGCTTCGTCTTGTTTTAGGTTTCATCAGCTAGCTGAATGTACATTCATTCCTAGTGAGTGAATGGTAATGTTCCCATTTTGGCGTTTGAAACGAAAGGTGCGCACTGGATTCGAGTTTCAGTGTAGGGAATACCAACACCATCTCCCACTAGAGATTCCAGGTATATCCACCGGCTGACGAGTCCCAAACAGAAAAAAATCTGCGTTCTGGTGGATTCCGCTGCTAGTCAGTCGCCGCCCGCTTCCCCCCAAACAAATTAACTTCATGTTTCCTTGATAAATCACACAGTGGTGTTATACAGTAATATTAACTGATGACCAACTTTCGAGCACAAACTATTGCCACTCATAATCATATCAAGTCACTACTCTCACAACTTTTTCTTTCATTTAAATACATGAATGGAATTGATGATTAGATATTTGAATACAAATCAATATGGGATAATGTACATTCAGATCAATTACAATCAAATGGGAAATAAGACGAGTGTTTCTATAATCATAATAAGTAACTTGTTAGAATGTTGTGATGTGCTTGAATTAAAACAGAATTTTGAGATTATTTATTATCCTCCTCTGATTTAACTGACTGGCGGTAATAATATCTCCCATATTTCTGGTATTTGCCTTGAGTCATTTCTGTTGTATGTGTTGGGTGTAGACTCAATGAACCAGGCAGGATTCAGTAATCAACCTCTCTGTCTCTCCACCTATCTATATTACATTTTAGAATTTTAACCCTATCCCACCCTATTGTGTGGTTGTTTGTTAATGCGTGAAGTGCAATGGCTGAGCTTTTTTCTAAATTACTTATCTTTTCAGGGTCAACCATTCTTCCCTTAGCTAAATTCTTATGTTCTGATAATCTGACTATCCCTTACCTACTAGTCTGACCTATGCAGTTGACTTCACAGTCGTTGCAGGGTATTTTGTAAATTATATTATTTTGTTTAATTGGGTCAACAGGGTCCTTTAACCTACAGAGCTTGTCTGTGAGTGAGTTTGTAGGTTTGAATGCCACCCTAATTCCTGCTTTATTAAGAATCCTACGTAGGGTCTCAGATGTCCCCTCCTTATATGGTAAAACTATTGTAGATGCCTTATATTCTTTCTTATTTATGTTATCATTATTAGTTTCCCCATTATTTTTATTTTGCTTTTGGCCTTTTCTGATCTTCCTAATGAATTTTATAGGATATTCATTTGATACCAACGCTTCTTCTATGTGTTTTATATCATATTTTAGGTCTTTTCTTGTGCTACTTAGTGCTACTGCTTGGTTTGTTAAACACTTAACTAAGCCGCCTGCCTTTACAGATAACGGATGAGACGAATTAAAGTCTAAATATCTATTAGAATGCATTGGCTCTTTATAAACGCTAGTGTGTAGTTTACCTTCTATTCGTTTTATTTTACAATCTAACGTAGCTAATTCTCCTTGTTTATTTTCGGCTTCAAATGTGAATTTTATTCCCTTTACTAGTGAGTTTATGTTCCACACATGTATATAAATGAAAGAAAAAAAGTTGTGTGAGTAGTGTCTTGATATGACTACGAGCAATAATTTGTGCTCTAAAGGTGGTCATCAGTTAATATTACTGTATAACACTCTGTGACTTATCAAAATAAAATGTTATCTATAATGGAATTATACTCTACCACAGTGCCCAAGTTTTATACTTATAACTTCATATTAATTCGCTGAAGTACGCGTTTTATTTTCATTAACACAAGTGTTTCTCTTATGTTCATTTTCTCCAATTTTTTTATTTCTGTGCTTTTAGCCTCCTAAACAAACCGACTTGCCTGCTGACGCTGATCCAAATCAAATGATGATGTATGATTCTGACGCAAGTGGACCATCAGCAAATACTACGCCTGGAGGTGGGGAGTACTATACATATCAAGAGGCGTTAACTAAACACCAGCATTGTATAAATCGTGTTCGCCGATTTATTAAACAATCCCAACGGATAAAACAACGTAAACGCCTACAACATCGTGTTAAACATTCACTACATTATAGACTAACTGGTAAATTTACAAATAACAGTCATGAGGATGAGGATGCCGATGGCGCTGAGGAAGAGGAGGCGGAGGAGGCTGATGGGGAATGTCATGATCTCACAGACAAAGATGACAGTGATCTCGATAATGATGATGGAAAGGATGATACAGGCGTTATTCCAATCGATAAATTATACTTACCGCCAAAATCATCCCTATCGTCTCCAGAAGGAAAAACTGCACAATCTGTTTCACAGGATGGCAATTTAAATCAATTATTGCTAAATCTATCATCTGACTTACAACCTCAATGGATACTGAGACGACTTCATTTAAACCCCGACTTTATGGATACATGGTGGGGTAGTGAATTAGAATGTGATTTCTATGCAGCTCTGAATGAGCTGACTACTGAGTCAACAGAAAAAGGACAAACAAGAGCGACAACAACAGCAACAAGCTTGAAAGATTTCTATGATTACATGTCAAGCAGTGGGGATGCAGGCGGCGGTGACAAAAATCCTCCTGGTAGTGAGGATTTTAATGATGACGAGGGCGGTAGAGGAGACGTTGGCGGCGAGGACGAGGATGACGATGATGATGATGAAGATGATGACAACTTGATTGTTGATCCTCTTGGTTATCGTAAATTAACCGTATTTGAACGTGAACGTCAATGGGCGCATAGTGATAGTTATGCTTGGCGGTTAATTCGTTTAGGTTTAATGCAGTTGGCTAAACGGGAATTGAATAGACTTATACAAATAGTGGATTTTAATAGTGAAGGTAAGATTGATCAGTATTCACTATTATTATTATTATTTTCTATAGTTTAGTTTGTAAGTGTTTGTTATGTTTTCACGAGTTGATCACGGACTGATATCAGTTAGAGAACCATTGAAAACCAGGGAGTACTGGACAGCTGCTGTTTCATCCTAGCTTGGGAATCATCGGCATTACGCACCCACCACCAAGGGGTTCGAAACCAGGACCTTCCGGTTACAAGTCAAGCTCGTATACCATTCAGCCACTGGGACCAAATTCACTGGCCAGTGCATGAATTCTAACTTCTACCAATTCGTGATTTAGCGCGACTCCAACCATTATCGTAGGTGGAACATCCATCCTCACACGTGACATCTGGATGGACCTCACTGGTCACGACTTCTCACTAGAAATACAGGAAACTCCATCCTGGATGGATGTCCCATCAACGACAATCGTTGGGGTCGCGCTAAATCACGAATTGGTAGAAGTTAGAATTCATGCACTGGCCAGTGAATTTGGTCCCAGTGGCTGAATGATATACGAGCTTGACTTGTAACCTGAAGGTCCTGGCTTCGAACCCCTTGGTGGTGGGTGCGTACTTCCGATGATTCACAAACTAGGATGAAACAGCAGCTGTCCAGTACTCCCTGGTTTTCAATGGTTCTCTAACTGATATCAGTCCGTGATCAACTCGTGAAAATTATTATTACTTTATTCCTTTACACTCCCAGTAGAATATAGGGGGTTTCAAACCGGAGCTTTGAAGTTTCGGTAGTAGTGCTGGTTATTTTTTACGCGATTGGGTTGCTACTAGCCTCATGCTCAACCTTCCTTCTTTAGCAGTCGTTTTATAACTGGCGTAGTGAGGTAAAGCAGTGTGTTGGCCGGGAATCGAACCCCGAACCACATGTGTGGTTCACTGATGGGGGAGGCTTGAACTCCCGACCCGCAGATTAAAAGTTTTATTCTCTACCGACTGAGCTAACCCGGCCAAGGTTAGTGTTGATTAGTGTTCATTTTATTTCCTTTTATTATCATTATCATGATGATTATCCTTGGGCTTTTTTTATTTAGTTGTGTGTTCTCTGAGCTGATTGGTTGATTTCATTGTGAAGCTTTCGTGGCCCCCCACCCCCCTCTCATCTAGACAACACCGCTTTGGCGCGGAATTTTAGTGTGAAATGAACTTTTATGAATTCTCCATGATTGGTGATATCTTTAAATAAAGCAAGAACAACAGCGGTTTGTGCAGAATAATATGGTACCATCATTTATTTCGTCGGCTTCTCATCAGCTGCTTACAGCCTAAGTAAATTGTGAGGTTTACGTACAGAAAAGTTTTTTACATACTTGCAAATTTTACATGTTGTCAGTTGACAGAAGGTTCCACAGTAAGTGAACAGTGCTCAGAAAATTGCGCTTATATAGTTTTTTCACAGGCAGTTCAAGTTTAAACAAAATAGATGTATGCATACAATGGTAAAAGAGTTACGTAATAAAGACGAGAGGTGAGTAAGATGATGAGTAACTAATAAATTTGGTAACGATGTACTGAGTTCAAATCACGTCATAGAAACAAGAGACAAGCAATATTACAGATTTTAAAAATAAAAAAGGAGGGGTGAGGTTAAAGACAAAGATTACGTAATCAGATTAGAGAATAAAGACATCCAGTTACCATGGCAAGGAAAGACTAATAACTGCTTCTTTCTGAACACATAAATCTGGTTTGAAGCGTTTGATAGAAATTGCTTCGGCAAACTTGAGGAGAATGGAGCTCCTTTGTCTATTGATAATTTTAAAGGATTTCTCGATTTCCACCTCATGACCCGTGTCGAGGAGATGCCTGGCGATGGCACTGTTTAAAGAATTTGTTCCCTTTAGACGTAAGCTTTTTGGTACATGTTCAGAAAATCGTAGATATGCCCTTCT
Source organism: Trichobilharzia szidati (assembly GCA_944472155.2). Lineage (NCBI taxonomy): Eukaryota > Metazoa > Platyhelminthes > Trematoda > Strigeidida > Schistosomatidae > Trichobilharzia > Trichobilharzia szidati. The sequence continues at coordinate 5,647,681 of OX235277.1, forward strand.
TTCTGTCCTTCCAATGTAACTGCTCCCGCAGATGCATGTAAATTTGTATATGCAGTTGGAGTTCACATGAGAGGGATATCTATCGATTTTTGATTGCACCAAAGAGCAAGTTGTTTGATAGACGGGAACGAGCTTGGCTGCAGGATAGGCTATAGCTAGTGATGTACTCAGCCTTCTGTTGATCATCGCTGTAATGTTTTCACCTTTATAATCAAGCTGATAGTAGATTGGCTTTTTTCCACTGTGATTTGTTTTACATTTTTGACTTCAGATCTTCCATACTTGTTGATGAACTTTTGAGGGTATCCATTTCTCTTCAATGTCTTTTCAAGAAACTCAAATTCCTCCTCTAATTTCTCTATAGAGCATATTCTTCTCGCTCTATAGTACAGAGTCTTGACTAGACCGCGTTTAAGGCTATTTGGACAAAAGCTATTGAAATGTAAGTATTGTCCTTTCCATGTAGGCTTTCGATAAATTGACGTTTGGTGACAATTGATGATATCATTGTATCTCCTGACAACTAGCATTGTCGTGATTGCTTGTCACATGACATCTACCTGTTCCACCCCAGTCCGCTCTACATCAACGAGAACACAACGACGTGAACCGAAAGGCTTAATTGATACAGTAATAATGTTTAATTCAAAATACCACCAATGATGTGTCAATTAGTCTATACTCATGATCAATAAAATAGTGGGCGTTATTCTACGAAGGTCAATTCTGATTGGTTCATTTGCAGACTGAATATTGATCACTTACATAGGCCGAATTCTGATTGGCTTCTTTCCAGAATAGACATTGACCACCAGAATAGGTACATATTGCTGAGGAGTGCCAACGTAGGATGAAGTAGCTGTGTGCAGTACTCCTTCCTGGTTTTCAATGTTTCTTTAATATGATAACAATCCTACGATGCACCTTGAAATATTACTTTCTTTTCAATAACGAACTGCATATTATAATATTCGTCGACCTTTTTTTATTTTATTTTACATTTTCATTAGATTTAGCTGTATATGCACCAGGCTTGATGACATTAACTCGTCAAGTCGACTGTTGGATCACTGGTTATCGATTAGAGTTGACATCACCGCCAGCAATTAATCCAGTACAGTTGAAATTAGGACTTAAAGGTTTTATAGATGAACATCTTATTCCATCAGCAGAATTTTTACCAAATATTGATGAAGATATAACGTCGTCTGGTCTACAATCTACCATTACTACTACTAGTGGTGGTATCAGTAATATAAGCAGCGCAAAGAACAGTAGTGAAATATCCAATGAATTAGCACCTTCACAAGCTGCAACCCGATCTATGTTACGAATGAAAAAATTATTGAATACTAAGAAAACACCTTTCCAGTAAGTTTTGTTTTTTATTTTTCACTGTTTTTATGTTAATATAACGGAGTAGAGGTTAGAATTGATGGGCTGGTCATTGAAGAGTCGGGCCCCAGCTTGGCTTGTAACCAGAAGGTCCTGGGCTCGAACCTGGGTGTGTACTGCTGAAGAGTCCCAAACTAGGCTGGTTTTCAATGGTTCTCTAGCTGATATCAATCCGTGAGTGGTCAAACTCGTAAAAACAAATCTAATCCTTACAAACCAACCAACTCTTGAAAATAACGAGGAGTGTTATTGATCTCATGGAAAATTCATATTGTAGCATATAGAAAATCAAAACAGGTAGTGATTCAGCTAAGAGACTCTTTCCAATAACGAATTTATTATCAAGCTGTACAATCGTATATATATATATATGGGCTTTTTCTAAAAAATCATATCCTGTGAGGGAATTGAATCATAGGTGTGAATGCATAAAATAATAATAGTAGTAGTATGAAATGCAATTAAAATTAAAATGTTTGTGATTATAATCATAATTAAATGTCAGGTGACAAAACAATTAATGTCATATCTAGAATAATTTATAGGATAGATAGAACTTGAAAAAAGGTGTGCAATTACAAGATTAAAATAAGAAACATTGCGTAACATTGTGTGAAATTTAATAGCATAAAATTTAATGTTGTACAAAGGAATTGATTTAGAATGACAAGCGGAACGAGTGAAACAATACCGGGGACAATTAAAAGTGAGAGTAGTCATAGTAACAATTGACTTAATAAGGAAGAGTATACAAATTGAATAGACAAAAATGAAAAAATGAAGAATTGGTAGAGCTAAAATATGATTGGGGATTATCATACTTTAGCATAGAGGGATTAAGACCATGAAAGTTAGAGGAGAGGGGTTGAACGAACTTTTTCTGTACACAGAGATCTGGTTTTTCTGTTTCGATAACCAAAGCTTCAGCAATACGGATGAGTCGGGTGCGTAGGGATTTGGGTAAATTACTCTTTGCCTTGTAGCTGACTTTGAAGGTGGAGGCTATAGAGATAGGGTGATCATTATCGACCAGATGTTCAATGATCGCGTTTCTTATTGCTCCACTTCCACCTTTTCGTAACCATGCAGAATAGTGTTCTTGCAGCCTCTTGGAGAAAACTCTAGTCGAACGATGGATATACGTAGCTCCACACGAGCAGCTGAATTGATAAACGCAAAAGGAGTTGGTCAACTGTGGTATCTCTTGTCCTTCTGGTTATTGAACATTAATGGTCGACTGGATAAGGGAATGTTCTTTTCGGGGACTGTGAGATCCTTGTTTTAATGATATCGGAAGCTAAATCACCTTTGAATTCTAATTTCATGTACAGTATTTTCTTGGGTACGGATGAAAAGTCACATTTCATGGGATTCCACTGTACATGGTGGAAATCCATTTTCTATTAGGATTTCTCTCAAAAGATTTAACTTGACTTCAATATGCTTCCAGACACGACTCTATAACTAGCTGATCACTTGAAAATATTACCCCCTTACACACACACACACTGAGATAGACACAAAAGCCAGATATAACTGCTGCAACAACGACGACAACTTTTCATCCCTCAAAACCCAGGGTATGTGTAGTTTACAAATCCTCATAAATTGAAGTCAAAAACTGCCCGATAAGGTTATCTATTGTGTCCATCCTCACACCTTCCTTTCTCATAGGTTTGCAATTAGGGATCACTGGAAAATATTTGTGGGTCTTGTTGGATGCGCCCCCACCACTAGAAGTAGTACGGGATCACTGCTTGGTGCACGGTTGACTTCACCAGCAAAAGTTAGGAAGCCATCACATTTTTCCTTGGTCAGAATTAAATATTTGTAGCGAATATTGCATATTCCTCAAAAAATTTGCAATTTTTCATCAAAATCAGTGTCATGGAAAAAGTATTTCCCAAAGGGATAGTTTATCAATCCAGTCTATGCCTGATAGATCCATATCCGGACGACTGGTAAACGACGTAGTTGTTTAAAATCTTCGAAATGAACTGGACATCACGAGGGTTCTATTCAACAATAATAACATCAAATTCCCCTCCCCCCCCCCCCTAGCATCGTTTCAACTACAGGCGGACAGAACTAATGAGGATATCAAAGCAGCGAGGATGGAAAAAGCAAGGAAAGCTTTCATTACTCTCAGTTCTGTGTGGAAATCAACAGCACTACTCAGCATCAAAAATAATATCCGGATTTCCAACTGCAATGTCAAGTCAGTGCTAGTTGCTACACGGATCAGAGAATTGATGCGTCACCAATGGCACTTCAAACAAACTACAGACGTACAAACAACAGCTGTCTCCGCTCAATACTCAAGATCAGATGCCCGGCCAAAAAAACCAGCAACAGGGATCTCTGGGAGCGAATACACTCAGCAAGAACCGATTGTGCAACAAATGTGCAGGAAGAGGAGATGAAAGCATGTAGGTAGACGGGGGGCCAGGTGAAAACGTTGACGGTTAACCGAAGGCAGTGGAGACGTGTGGTTGAAGCCCTATCTTCCTCAGGAACTAATAATAATAATAATTCCCTCGTTAGGCGACCATACAGTCAGCAGAACGTTTTAAGTATTAAACAAATGCTGCAGAACAAGATTCGTTAACCAGAATTCGATCATAAGAGGTACTCTAGAATCAGAAATAATATACCCAACAAGGTGGAATCAAAACTCTATTAGCAAGAATCACGCAGCAAACAATTCCCGAAGACAGTACAAGGTCAAAATCACCTTCATTCACTCAAACAAAACAAAATATTATCAGTATCGCTTCTTCAAGTGCAAGTGAATTGGTAGATGAATTTGCAGTTGATATTGCAACGACAAAAGATAAGAAACTTAGTAACAAACTTTTCTTAGGGAAAAACGCAACATCAAATGCATACATTCCTAACCACATTGGACTTTGGTTAGGTCATGGAAGAATAAACTGTTCTGATTGGTTGATAATTGGCCGAAGGCTCAACAAATTGTCCAATGAGATTATTTCCTGACCACAACGTAAACTATATCCAAATTTGTGAAATAAACACTTCTACCTTTTCAGTTAGCTATTGATTTAAAATAGTGATTTCAATTTTTGACTGCTTCCTCTATCTCAATCTGTATGACATTACATTTAACAGTCCTATTGATTTATTTTATGATTATATTATCATTTTTATGTATATCTGTTTGGTATATTTTTTACTTTTAATCTAGAACACATGATCCCTTCTCTTTACCTGTGAAATGTTTATGGTGTTATCTGGTAAGACAACCAGAAGTCGATGACATGTTTCTACGACATATATTCCGTAAACCATGCGTTGTTCAATCGACAATTACATCACAGATTAAATTCTCCTTGCCAACTGGATCCTCGAACATCATATCAGGGATGGCTAAATCAACATCATCATTGAATTTAAAGGGTATTACATCTTCTACTTCTAACATTGGTATGGCTGGCGCTAATACTCCTACTCCTACTACTATCAGCACCACCACTCCTGGAGGTGTTCTACTGGTAAGAAAAATTATAATGAATTTTACTTCTTTTTTCTTTTTATGTGATTTTAAGTTCCTCTAGCGATTTGGGGGGGATTTATTGATGCGGCTTGAGGTTTAGCGCCGATTAGTAAAACTAGATTCCATACTGAAGATCAAATGGCTGGTCAGGAAGGATAGACGAAAGAGGAACGTTGGCGGACAGTCAAGCAATAACTTATTCTTCAACAAATATTCAGAAGTAATAGATACGGTTTGACTACACACGGATTGATATCATTTAGAGAGAGCGGATCATTTGAAAACCAACTAGAGAGTACTGCACACGTGGCTGTTTCTCCACACCGGTTTGAGACTCATTGAAAGTATGAACCCACTGACTACAGGACGAAGTCGTCAGTTAGTGGGGTCCATCCGGTTGGGAGTGAGGAACATTACTCTTGCCACGGATGACATTGGTGGCTGGTGCCAGTCTCGGTCAGAAAGATAAATCACGAGTTGGTAGAAGTTAGAATTCATGAGTTGGGTCTTAATGTGGCTGAATTGATGAATGGTCTACGAGCTTTCCTTGTAACCTGGAGGTCGTGGGTTCGAAACCGAGTGGGTCTTTGTGGGATAAAGAATGTATCAGGTTTTGTGTTCAATGTCCCGCGTTAAGTAGTGTGATGGATGGATACTCACCAAGATTCATCAAGAAGAATATCAAACCAAAAGTCCAGCGGGATGAAACATTACTTGTTTCGAAAAAGAGGCTTTACAGGAACCTGGATTTCAAGGGAGACTTAACCTGCGATATCCTTAAGAGAATTTCATCATCTCTGAGCAAAGCATTCCTCACAGGAATGCTAAAAATGTGTTCCCCAGTCGTCTGTTAGTCTGCAGAAGGAGATCTCGCTATCTGACCACTTCTATGTGAATGTATCAGTCCACCTGTTCTTGTGGAGCCAAGTATATCGGTCATTCGACACGTCCTAAAGGGTTGAAAAACTCTATCTCACATAGTTACAGAAGGGTAGTAGTGACTCAATAAGAAGTTCGATAATCGAACACCTTGTCAACATTGGTCATTCCATCTCACAACAAATGCCTCCTCCTTCAAAGTAATTTCTCTAGAAGGTGAAGAATAACGACCTGCCAAAAGCAACACACCTTCGTCTCCTTTGCATTTTTGAAGCCTTAGCCATTGAATTCGAAAAACAGCAGGTCTGCATGCAAAATAGTTATTATTCAACCACTTCTGCTATCATGGTACCAACCTTGTTGATTTCTAATGTCCTGATTTTTGTTTGGTATCCTAACTGTTGATTTACTTAGAACTCTTACATAATTCTATGTTTCCCTTGTTTTCTACGTGTACACCCTGATTACAACTCACTCATTATATTATTCATCTTATTACGTAACTCTAATACACTTACTCAACTCATCTCATGCACTCATTGACTGATATTTACGACTATGATTACGACAACTCATCACTTTTGTGACTACCCTTGTAAGCGCAACATCGCTTGAAATTAAGTCACGCTTAGATAAGGGCTATCCCGGTCCAGAACAAACAAGAAGCCGGTCACTGTTTCTAAGGGTACTATTAATAAACAAATCAATAATTATATATATACAACAAACCTTAAAGGTCTCAAGAGTACAAAGCACAACGCTTAACAGAAAGCAAGATACCGCTATCACAGCGGAATAACGTTAGAGCCAAAATTGCGAACTAGCCGGAATCAGACACGACCATTCAGGTAGGCAGTCAGTAGAAGAATGGACCCAAGTAAGGCAGGGCATAGAACAGAGAGTGGTTAAGAGATAGACAGAGCATAGGCACAAAGATAGAATTTAATTGGCTACTTAACCAGGCAGGCTGATACAGATGAAGATCAATAAATAAGATAAACTCGACAGAATAGTACAAGGTAAG
>OX235277.1:5654986-5710347 GCA_944472155.2 Trichobilharzia szidati
ATATATTTTTTAAACTATAAAAAGAAGTGGTTTTTATATATATGTTTTTTTTGAAATCACGGAATATACGTATATGATAATAGGGGATAATAAAAAATAGGGTTGCAGCGAAGAAAATTGTCTTTTCGACGAAGACACTATCAACTAGGCTCTACATTCATGCGTATTTATGACAAATGGGCCGCAAAGTTCCAGAATAATTTCCGGTCAAGGGGCAAATTAATAAAATTGCAATTAGGGATTAGAACTGCCATAATAAACAGGGGGAAGGGGTGGATAAAACTCAAACAAAGTAGCATCATAATTACTGAGAAGATTGACACTCATCGTGAAATTAGGGTTAGAAATGTGGAAATTCATGGAAAATTCCCGTTGTAACATATAGAAAATCAAAACAAGTGATTCAGCGAAGACTCTTTCCAATGAGTTTATTATCAAGCTATACAGTCGTATATATATGGTTTTTAAGAAGTTATATCTGGTGAAGAAACTGAATCGTAGGTTTGAATACATAAAATAATAATAATAGTATGAAATGCAATTAAAATGTTTGTGATTATAATCATAGTTAAATGTCAAGTGGCAAAACAATTAATACCATGTATATAGAACACTTCATAAGATGTTTGAACTTGGAAGGGGTGGGCAATTATAAGATTAGTAGACAAATTGAATAAAATAAAAGTGCTACTTAATATTGTGTGGAATTTGATAGCATAGAATTTAACATTGCAAAACAGAATTGATTGAGAATGACAAGTGGAATAAGTGAAATAATACCGGGGACAGTTCAAAATGAGAATAGTAATAGTATCAATTGACGTAATAAAAGAAGAGTATACAAATCGAACAGACAAAATGAAAAAAATTGGTATACCCAAAATATGATTAGGGATTACTATACTCTAGCATAGAGGGATTAAGAGCACGAGAGTTGTAGGGGTTGAACGAACTTCTTCTGGATACAGATATCTGGCTTTTCTGTTTCGATGGCCAAAGATGGCTTCAGTAATACAGATGAGTCGGATACGTAGGGATTTGGATAAATTACTTTTCGCCTTGTAGATGGTTTTAAAAGGCGGAGACTGTAGCGATAGGGTGATCATTATCGACCAGATGTTCGATGGTTGTGCTTCTTATTGCTCCACTTCCACCTCTTCGTAACCATACAGAATAGTGTTCTTGCAGCCTCTTGGAGAAAATTCGAATCAAACGATTGATACACGTAGCTCCACACGAGCAGATGAATTGATAAACGCAAAATAGATTTGGTCAACTGTGGGATCTCTGATCCTTCAGGTTATTGAACAGTAATGGTCGACTGGTAAAGGCTATTCTCAGGGATGCAGAAGGAAATGTTCTTTTCAGGGACTGTGATATCCTTCGTTTCATGATATCGGAAGCTAAGTCACCTTTGAACTCCAAGCTCATGCAAAGTATTTTCTTGGGTGCGAATGATAAGTCACGTTTCATAGGACTTGAATTTATATTCTTGTCTATATATAAAACGTGGTGGAAATCCATTTTCTATTAGGATTTTCCTCAAAAGATTTAACTCATCCTCCACAGTATCAAGGCTACATATGCGCCGAATGCGAGTGGCAAGCGACCGGACCAGGTTTCGTTTTCGACCAATGGGTACCCAGCTGTAGAAATTTGTCAGTTGACCATTCCATGACAGCTTTCAATAAATCGATCTCTTCAGAGTTCCATCGGTCCTCCTTGATAAGTTAACATTGAGGAAATGAATAGTGGACTCGTTCTCCATTTCGAGTGTGAATTTTATCGCTGGATGGCAACCATTAAATGCATTTAATATATTATTCAAATTACAATCAGTATTACAAATAATAAAGGTGTCAGTTCCCTCACCGGATATAACTTCTTAAAAAACCATATATATATGATTGTACAGCTTGATAAGAAATTCGTTGAAAAGAGTCTCTTCGCTGAATCACTTGTTTTGATTTTTCTAAATGTAGAAATAACCAATGAAAACAGGATGATTGGATAAAAAATCTGCTGGGATTACAACTGATGTGACGAATAATTGTTTATGCAATCAGGGATTAAATATATAGAAATAATAAAATGACAAAATAGACAGGAAGTTCGGATATGAAAATATGGTATCGTAAATAGGGATCAAGAAAAGCTCATAAATAACATGAATAAACAGGAAGTTTGGATAAGAAAGGCAATGGAATAGTCACTATTGAAAGAATTACCTGTTTATGATGGCCATGGCAGGGACAAGGGTTGGACGTGTTTCTTTTGGATACATAGCGTGGGTTTGAGCTTTTGGATGGCTAGTGCCTTGGCTATGCCCAGATGTCTTAATTTCACTCCCTTTGATAGGTTTGATCGGATCTTGTATATTATTTTGAAGGATTCTTCGAATGATGCTGAATGTCCTGAATTGACCAGATGTTCTGTCACTGAACTATATGCACATTTTCGATCGCCTTTTACTAGCTAGGCTGGACAGTGTTCACGAGCGCGTTTTCCAAGTTGGCGCATGGTACGGCCGATGTACTCAGCTCCGTAAGAGCAAGTAAACTGGTATATGCACGTTGAAGTGGCCCAATGCGACAGCTTGTCTTTTGCGTTATGGCTGAACAGTTTACTGCAGGAAAACGTCAGTCGTAAGCCTGCCATTTCCGAAGGATTTCTGCTTCACTGTCACCTCCGAGTTCTAGATTAAGCATAAGCATCTTCCTCGGGACGGATTGAACGTGTTCGGAAGTCTTCTTTGATTTGAGATTCTTGTCTATTAGCCTAGGCGGAAAACCGTTTTCCGTCAGGGTTCCTCGGAGATGACGCAGTTCTTCGTCAATCACTTCCTCGCTGCATATCTTCCGAATCCACGAGGAAATAGTGTATATAAGGTTCCTCTTTCTGCTTAGAAGCACGAAGCTTTGAAAGTCGATGAATTGTTCATTCCATGTAGGCTTTTTGTAGAAGAACCTTTTCAGAGAGCTGTCGGCGTTTCTTGTCAGACAGACGTTGAGGAAGTGGAACATTCCGTCGGATTCAGATTCAAGAGTAAAGACCATGTTTTGGCGGGTATTACTAAAGGTTTAAAATAAGTTTTCAAGGTCCAGGTTCTCATCACAAATAATGAAAGTATCATCAATGTATCTCTTGTAAAGATGGAGGTCAGTGATAGTCGATGACAAGAAGTAGTTTTCGTGGCTGGCCATAAAACAGTCGGCCAAGAGGGGTCCCAGTAGAGAGCCCATTGCTACGCCATCTGTTTACCTGTGGATTTCATCGTTGAATCTGAAGTAGACGTTGAAGATACAACGTAGTAACAGCTCCTGTCTTTATATATATATATATATATATATATATATATGAGGTTTGGCTTTGTATATAACTGATCTTATCCTGTGATCATGAAGTGTACGGGGATCACAGTTTTATCGGAAGTATTGGGAATCACTGTACTGGAATCATGTGTGTATATGTGTGTGCGCGCGCACAGCTGTTTCGTCTTTGGTTAGGGATCTTCAGGCGTGTATGTGTGCGTCTGTGGCCCAGCAGTAGAATGCTTGCCAACCACGCCTCACATGGTTTGGGGTTCAATTCCCGGCCACAGACGCATTCCTTTACCTCGCTAAGCCAGTAATAAGACTGGTAAAGAGGAAAGGTTGGGCATGAGGTAGCTAGGAGCCCCATCCCGTAAAAATAAATCCCACGGCTACTGAGACTTCAAGTCTCTAGTTTGAAGCCCTATGTTCCACTGGGGACGCAAAGGAATTTAAAAAAACATGTAAATAAAGTCAGAAAGTTACGTGAGTGCCTTGATATGATAATGAGCAGCAATAATTGTGCTCGCAGCATGGTCATCAGTAAATATTACTTACTATACAACACTGTGTGATTTATCAAAATAAAATTTGATCCATAATGGAGTTATCCTATTTAAACTACGATTGAGTTTCAACTAAAATCAGAAGATCTGGGGTTCTATTGGGAGGCCATAACCAGTAGGATACAGCAGCTCGAAGATGAGGCAGTAACTCATCGAAGAAGACACTGCCAATCGACCTGCCTCATGAATTGGCAGAAGTTAGATAACATGAGCTAGCTGGTCATTGGATCGAGTCCCAGTGACTTACGAGCTCACTAACCTTGTAACCAGAAGGTGCTGGGTCCGAACACCTGTGGTAAGTGAGTGCGTACTGATGAAGAGTCTCAAAACTAGGACGAAACAGCTGTTCACTAACTGATGTCAGCCAGTGATGAAATCCTGTGATAAAACCAATCAAAATCACAAGAATTTAATTGTCCCAGTGTATGGCTTAATTTTCTTTCCCTCTTCGCGATATAAACTAATTTGACAAAAACCCATTTGATCCGTAGAGAAACATACTTTTTTTCTAGCATTTCTGATATAGTAAAACTTAATAAATAAATAACTTTGAGAAATAAAACAAATCTTTATCGAGAGGGAGAGAGAGAAGTGAAGATCTGAAAAATACTCACCACTCTGCAGAAAAAGACGAAAAAAAAGAACTAGTATTTATTCAAATGAAGTTTACTTAAAAACAGAAAAATCAGAGGACATGAATAATAAAAATACTTCCAATAATAGTAATAACAATAACAATAAAAGAAGGCGAATGAAAGCAAACAGAAAAAACGACCTTAAAAAGTTTTCATCAAAAAGGGAATAAGGCAAAAAAAAAACAGAACAAAAAAAGAATTGAAAAATTTCTCCCAATTCAGTGAAAATAAAACTTCGCAAGTTAAAAATAACACAGATAAGTGGCATTGTACAGCTTTCCTCACGAGTTAACATTAGTTGGAGAGATCAGTCAAAAAGAGGAAACTCAAGGAAGCAGTGGACAGCTGTTTCGTCCCAAATTTAAGGATGCTTCACCAGTGCGAAACTACAATCCCACTAATGATCAAAGTCGAGGTATTTAGGTTACGAGACTAAGTTTGTTGACGACTATTCAGTCAATTTGTCAGGGAAGTCAATGACTCTCCTGAATTATAACTGGCAACAGTAAAGGATAGACACCAAATTCAGATGACCTTGAAACAGCCAGTCAAATTCTTCTGGATGAAAAGTGGTAATTAATTTATAAAGAAGTGTATCTACGATATTTATGTTATAAAAATGAATCGTATGGGGTATATATCTCTAATATGCTGCGAAAACTAGTCCCAGACTCTCATAGACGTGGTTATAGACATATCAAACCAATGTATTCTCTATTTCTCTAGCTGTCGCAGATACGGGTTGCATGTACGAAATATACTACTAAGGGAGAGCTTTGATTTCGAGAAGAAAGTGTCTAAAAGATCACCAGTTATGTACAAGTTACCAACTTATACAGACTTCCTCACATAAAGTGGTTGCATCTCGATGTTTAACCGTAAATATTCCGGCAATACTTTTCCAGAGTCATTATCCCTCCACATATGCGTATTTCATTCCCCTCTATCAACACATTCTCCAAAGAGAAGTCAAAAACCGAATCTAGGAGATATTTTCAATGACGATTAAGACTAGCGACCATTTGTAATGCTGAGGTCATGACCAAGGTCATTCGCCTTTGGTGTCTATTGTTTACTCTGGCCATGTCTGCGCCTGCTAACTACTATAACGGTAATGAACTCGATTGCTACCCCAATACGTCTATTTGTCCGTCGTACCTTCCGATTCACTGACCCACACAAATATCAGAAAACAAAGGCTGGCTGGCCTGTGACTGTAAGATACTGTACTATACTGTATTACATTGCACTATATAGTTTAAGAAACAACACATGATATTTATACATTTTCTTAACCATAATAAAGTTGACTCATAACCGTGAGAATGTGTTGTTCCTATTGTTTGGATATATCTATCCTAATTGGTTGATGATCAGACAAAGATCAAGATGAGACAAAAGAAGACGAATTGGTCACACACTAAAGCACAATATGCGTGAGAAATTATAGATGAACATAGTAACTCCATCACATGATAAATCGCACAATTCGTGAGAAAGGATGATATACTATTTTATGGCGGGTCATATCAACAATATTGTGGAGTAGTATTGGGAAATGCTTCGGATGGAGCCATATTGCTTCAAATGACATATATTGATCGTTTACTATACTGTGTGAAGACTCCGTCCAAGGTGTGATACCTTGCAATGAAACTCATTGAAAATTCTCCATTGTATATAAATTCATTTCTCACAATAAAGCTGTCATTATCGTTAAAATTGTTTGGAAAGAAGAGAACACAAAGTTCAGCAAAGATGGCGATCTTTTCGGCGATTGCATTTTCAAAAGTAGCTGTACAATCGCATTTATAAAATACATAATTTTAGATGGAGACAATTCTTGTATGATTCTACATGATTATGACGGCGAATAAAAGGTGATAATTATTTCCAACTAGATATGGTTTCTATGAGAGGCTTAGAAACAAAATTACGCAGGATTAGAACGGAAATCAAGTGTGTAAAAATGAGCATGGAAACAAAATTGAAATAATAATTTTCAACTTGAGATGGGAGTTAGCAGGTGTGAATATAGATTACAAGAGCCTTAGAAACACAAAAATTGCATAGGATTAAGATATAATTCTAAATGTGAACAGGAAAAGCATGGAAACAAACTTAAAATAACTGTTTTTATAACTTGAAAAAAAATGGGGTGAATCGAATGAAGACAGAGGGAGAAAGAATCACACACATAGCGAACGAAAAAAGATCAAAAGGAAAAAAAGAGAACGAAAGAAGAAAGAAAACTAAAGGAACATGCCGCACTAGGTCTATGGTAGTTGTAGAGGTTGAACACACAGCTCCGGCTTTTCGACGCATATTACCAGGGCTTCTGAAGTACAGAGAAGTCGGAAACATACTGCTTTCGGTAGGTTTCTGTTGACTTTGTAAATTACTTTGAATGAACCAGTTGAGATGTGGTGGGAGGTGTTGATCAGATGTTCATTAATGGCACTTCTGACTGAACCAGCGCCTCCTCTTTGCAGCCATGCTGGGTAATGTTCTCTAACACGTTTTGAAAGGATGCGCATACAACGACCTATGTACCTAGCTCCGCACGAGCAGGTGAACTGGAATATGCACACTGAATTGGTCATATGCGAAATTTTGTCCTTCACGTTGTTTTGAAGTATTGGACGGCTAGACAATGTCACTCTTAGTGTTTCTGCAGGGAAGGTCTTCTTTCATGAGCTGGATATTCTCCTCTTCAGGATGTCGGCTGCCAAATCTCCCCTGAAATTGAGATTCAGATACAGAGTTTTCTTTGGCGCTGAATCGCATTCTTCTCTTTTTGGTTTAGGTCTCATGTTCTTTTGGACAAAACGTGTCAGGTAGCCACTTTGAGCCAGTATATTATTATTTTATTTATTTATTTTTATTATTTTACTAGACACATCAGCAATCGTGGAAAAAACTTATATACACCGTCTAACTACTCATGAGTAGACTGAGTAGTTTGCGCAAAATACTTCGTAATGGCACTTAATGTAGAGATATCATCTTGAGATGCACTGAAAATGTCACATTCAATTTCCAAAAGAAATAATACAAACAAACTGATGGTGTTCCAATGTGAAGCCCTCTTTGATAGGACCCAGCATAAAATATCGTAGAATATCATCCTTTCTCACGAATCGTGTGATTTATCACGTGATGGAGTTACTATGTTAATGTATGATTTCTCACGTATATTGAGATTTAGTGTGTGAGATCAAATCATCTTCTTTTGTCTGACCTTGATCTTTGTCTGATCACCAACCAATCAGAATAGATATTTCTAGCCAATAAGATCAGTCCATTCTCACGGTTGTCAGCCAACTGTATTGTTGTGATAGATTATATATATTTAACTATGATGTTTTGTCTCCTAATAGATGAACATAATACAATCAATATCTGACAGTCACAGGCCAGCCAGCCAGCCTTTGTCTTTTGACATTTGTGTGGCTCAGTGAATCGGAAGGCACAGCGGCAAATAGACGTATTAGCGTAGCAATCGAGTTCATTACCGTTATGCTAATTAACAGGCGCAGACATAACTAAATAGCGATGGATTTATTCAGTTCAGTTCAGTTATAACAGATTGACAATGGAGTTATAACACTCTTAAACCTCGCTTAGCGGATGTAGCAAAGAGAAATCAAGAGGGAGAGAGAAAAATGGAAGGTACGTTAGGAAACTTTAGGCTTTATTAACATTGTATGTGGATTTAATTGGTGGATGGTGACTAGCAGTGGAATCAAGCCAGGATGCGCGTTTCGTCCTATTTGGGACTCGTCATTGGATGTACCTGTATTCTCCAGTGCGTCAGTGATGATGTCCCCCCCCCCGAGGCTCAAACCCAGTTCTCATAGATTCAAACACCAAAGCGTTATTCACTGGACCACTTGGGTCCCGACTGCCACCTCTTGTGCAAGGGGTCAAATTAAATGCCCAGACATAGTCGAAGCATCTGCACAAGAAGCCGACATGTCAACCTGAGACCGACCACTTCAGTCCAATCAATCGACGGGAAAATCTAAAATTCAATTAGTTATATGTGGATGATACGCTCAATATCTGTGAGAATAATGAGTCGACTGACAACTAACTCCATTACTCTGTTTCTAGTGATATTCATCTAAGCATTTGAGTGAATTGGCTAATGGATACCCGGAAAAATCCGTTGCAGGCTGCAATAAACAGACATTTCCACCTTGAAAGGACAACTTCCATATCAGAGGATGCTATCTATCTATTAAACTACCATTCATGGGTCATCTAATCATGTAACAGACAGCTCGAAGGCTTTGGCCAGCTACCATGCTCACATTCTAGGCCACATCCCATTCCCTCACAACTCAAACATTATTAAAGATGATGGGTGTGTGTGTTTGTGTGCAGAAAACAATTGACTTCGACCTTCGCCTACGATGCAAAATTTGACCTATTAAAATATGATTGATTATTAGTAGGTGGTTGAGTTTACTATAACTGAGTAACTGTCACACATTCTATTTTATTTTATTACTGCGAACCGTGTTAGTTGTAAAGCGGTTATAAAGAAACTACGAAATGAAGAGACGTCATCTCGCAACATCTGTCTTCTTGGGATGGAACATATCTGAAACGTGTTATCTGATATGTTAGCACACCACATTTCGAACATCTTGATCACACATGTACTTATCATGCACACATACAGAACAAATTATTCCTAAAATGAATCATAAGAAAAAGACGTAAACAGTAAAGTGAAATTTTCTTCTCGACGATTCCAATTTTCATCAGCTGTACAGTCATAATTATTCCATTGTTGGTAAAATTTATTTTGATAAAGTCTCACAGCGTGTTTGTTATACAGTAATATTTACTGACCACGTTTCGAGCACACTTTGTTACTGCTCATAATCACATCAAGACGCTACTCACACAACTTTCTAACTTCGTTTATATAATTTCATTACTTTTCATCGCTTCACTTGATTGGTAAACTGCTAGTGTGCAGTTTACCTTCTTCTTCAGTAATAAAGTGTGCTCGAAACGTGGTCATCACTAAATATTACTGTATTACACGCTGTGAGACTTTATCAAAATAAATTTTACCCACAATGGAATTATACTCTACCACAGTGCATAAGTTCTATTCTTATATCAATCGTAATCATATTTAATAAAAAATTGATAAGACAACCAATCAGATACTGGGAAAATTTGTCTTCGAAAATATATTACGTAATGTGAGGTGTAATCTCGAAGGGAATGACCAGCTCGAAAATAGGGGGCGGAAGTTTAGATGAATTATGTTTAGAACAACACATTTAAGCGAACAATATTGTTTTCAATTAGTTCTCTTCAGGCTCAACTCTAATATACATAAGTTTACTAATAAAAATTCAGATATAAACCAATCATGGTGTTTTATCTATAGGGTAATAAGATGGTGAATATAAATCGTGCAGTTAGTCATAATAGTAGTAATGATAATAACAATAATAATAGTAATAATAGAAATGGTCTTATCAATAATAAGGATGAAAAAGTGAGGCAATCTGTGATAACACTTATAATGACAAAACAGCATGATTAAACAAACAAATGTTCAGTTAGAGATAGTGTTCGATGAAGGCTAAGAAAAACAAATGAACCGATTGAGTAATGTTAGATTGTAAGGGAAGTAAATGAAACATGTTTCTTAATGAAGATGTGATAAGATTAAAGGGATGATAAGAAAGGGGTGGAAAATAGAAGTAAGGGGTGGTGGTGTAGAAGTCATTGGTTGGTTATGTCTTAATAGGCCAAGAAAGGAGAGATAATGGTTGTATGAACTTCTTTTGAATGCATAGTTTAGGTTTAATAGTTCGAATATCTATCGCCCGCTTCAGCTGTGTGCAGTAGACGAATAGGAAGTCTATTTGAAAGATTCGGTGGGATACGATGAATTACTTTGAAAGCTCTCGTTTTCTCTACTACATGACCACTATCAATTAAGTGTGACAAAATGGAGCAACGGATTGTTTTTGTCTGCCCTTTGCCAAACCACTATGGGAGATGTTCACTAACACGTTGGTTGGCTAAGCTGTCTAGTAGTACGCCCAACATAACTGTCACCGCAGGTGCAGTTGAATTGATAAATGCACATAGATGTGGCAAAACTATCAAGCTTATCCTTCGTTTGCGTCCCAATCATTCGTCGGCTAGAGAATAACAAACATAGGTATGCTACGTAAAACATTCTCCGTATACTCCTGGAAAGTCTCTGGAACAAAGTTTCACTAGATGAGTCACCATTCAATTGTAACTTAATAAATAGAGGCATTTTACTTGCAGTCATGGTCTCAGGTTTTCTCTCTGATGTTTTTATATGTTTCTTTATGAAACTACTCGGATAGCCAGCCCATCTCCCATATACATATTTATACAATAGTCAACAAAGCATAAAGGACCACAATTCCTATTTATATTAATATAAGTGAAAACATGTGACCAGTCAGATCTTTACAGTCCAACACTAGAAAGTAGGTCGCAGTACTTGCAGGTCATGATCACATGTAAGGGGGTAGGAAAATGAGATAGGAAAAAAAGTGGATGGGTGAGGGCTGAAAATATTATTCACACAAAGGAGCCTTGGGTCCAGTATCACTCCACACCTCTTGCCTTATTTTCCTACCCCTTTTCTGTTATCTGAAACGCTGCACATTTCGACCTATTATTATTATTATTATTATTTCCTTTAATTCCTAGAGGAACATAGGGCTTCAGCCATGCGTCTCCATTGCGTTCGGTTTTCTGCTGTAGTTTTCACCTGGCTCCAAGTCTGCCCACACGCTTTCAATTCCTCTTCACATGATCTCCTCCAGGTCACCCTTGGACGACCAACTCGTCGCTTCCCTTTCGGGTTCCACTCGATGGCTTGTCTAGTGATGTCACTTGCTGGTTTCCTCAGAGTGTGTCCAATCCATCTCCATTTCTTCCTGCCTATTTGTTTCACGATCGGTTCCTGGTTGGTTCGCTCCCAGAGATCTTTGTTGCTGATCCTCTCCGGCCATTTGATCTTGAGTATTGAGCGAAGGCATTTGTTAATGAAGGTCTGTAGCTTGTTTGAGCTGCTCTTTGTGACACGCCAAGTCTCTGATCCGTATAGTAGTACTGACTTCACATTGGAGTTGAAAATACGGATCTTATTTTTGACGCTGAATGCTGTTGACCTCCACATAGACCTGAGAGAAATGAAAACTTGTCTTGCTTTTCCGATTCTGGCTTTGATATCCTCGTCAGTTCCTCCTGTAGTTGAGACGATGCTTCCCAGGTAGGTGAAAGAAGTTGTTTCCTTCAGGTTCCTCCCATTTATGCTGATTGTTGTCGGTTGTTGCTGTTGATGTTGGCCAGGAATCTTCATTACCTCTGTTTTGTCTATGTTCACTTGAAGTCCTATCTTTGCTGCTTCTTCTGCCAATTTGTTGCTTTTCACTTGCATATCTTCCAGTTTGTGGGAAATCAGACATATATCATCGGCGAAATCCAAATCCTCCAAGGCTTTTGTGTCGGTCCATTTTATGCCTGTTCCCTCGTTGGTTGCCGTTGTCTGCCGCATTATCCAATCAACTGCAATCAGGAAGATCATTGGTGACAGTAGACAGCCTTGTCTCACTCCCGTCCTCACTTCGAAGGATTCCGTGAGCCTCCCGTTGTGGATTACTTGGCATGCAGCGTTGTCATACAGCTGTTGGATGAGATGAATAATTGTCGGCGGCACCCCGTAGTAGCGAAGTAGTTGCCAAATCATTTCGACCTATATTGACAAAAATTGTGATTATTTATGCTCCATCACCTTTTATTTAAATGTTTTCAAGAACTGGCTTGTGTTCGTTTCTGGTTTGACCACGGAACCAAACGAAACAATTCCAACAGTGGTGCGAACACGGGCAGTAATTTTGCTCGAAATATTACAAATAACAAAACTTATCATTGTGTGTAAACGATTGAAATATAATTATACTTTATTTAAAACAATTAGTTCCCTTTATGAATTTAGATAAAGCAATAAGAAGACGTAATTTGTCTGAATCGTGTAATGTTGTATTTGCGCAACACATTTCGAGCAATCTGATCACACACGGACTTGTCATAGGAATGTGTAATTATGAAATTAATAAAGAGGTAAGCGGTGAGAAAATAGACTACTCAGGTCAAGTTAAAAGGATATATTCAAGGTCAAAATAACAATGAAGACCACTAAACCAAATAGCAGAGGTATTAGTACATCTCCCATGGTATCAATATACAATTTACCCAGGAAGGTCTAATGCGATGACAAATTGTTTTTGATGAAGGTGGCTTAAACTTTCTGATTGCTAGGGCTTCCACAAACTTTAGGATACGCCCTCCCCAAACACGTTTTATAGATAGGTTTGAAAGATCTGTTAACGTCAATTTTATGTCCTGTCTCTGTAATATGTTTCACAATAGAGGAGCTGGGTCTCCTGTTCTCACCGTTAATAGGTTCTGAAGATTCCATTTGTTTCTGGAGCCATTTAGGAATATGCTGTGAAGCCAGCCGATACTTGTGGAAATCGATGAGTCCTCCCTCCTATGTATGTGTGTCCACACGTACATTCAAATTGGTAAATACACTGGGATGTGACATCCTTTTTCGCATGTTCGAAGGGCTTAGATAGATATGTTGGCTTTACATTCCCTATTATTATGATATTAGCTGCATAAAAAATCTTTTTGTTAGCAGCGTTCAGACTTTGTCTAGTTATCAAGCTGCTTTGATGCCCCATATAGGGTAGCTTAATGCACACGTCTTTTTTACTGGCGAGTTGTAGAGTGGGTCTTGGTGTTCTGACTACTTTCAATCTCCTGATGAACTTGTCTGGATAATTATTATCAACCAGAGTTTCTGTCAACTTTCTTTCTTCTACTTTATTTGATTTAGAGTACCACTAATACCAAGGGGTACTGGACCGCTGTTTCGTCAGCCTAGCTTTGGAATCATCGCTAGTAGGCATCCACTGCCAGGGTTCGAACCCAGAACCTTCCAGCTACAAGGCAAGCCCGCATATCATTCAGCCAGTGGAACCCGATTCAACGATTAGCCCATGAATTCTAACTTCTAATTATTCGTAATTTTAAGCCAAAAACCAACCTGTGTCATCTGTGGAAACTCCATCCTCACTCTCGACTGGATGGACGCCACTGGTCACGACTTCTCACTAGAACTAGTGAGGATGGAGTTTCCATACATGACACAGGTTGGTGGTAGCGCTAAAACCACGAATTGGTAGAAGTTAGAATTCATGGGCTAGCTACTGAATCGGGGTAGTCCCAGTGGCTGAACGGTGTACGAGCCAGCTTGCTTTGTAACCGGAAGTTTCTGGGTTCGAAACCCTATGGTGAGTGAGCACTGCCCATGAGTCCCAAATTATATAAATATACGTGATAAATAATTGTGTGATCAGAATTTTGGAAATGTGTTACCCCAATGCATGACACATTTCAGATAAATTACACTTTCTCATTACTTTATCCAAACTCATAAAACGAACTAATGCTTCATATAATATTTTTATATCTAGAGGTCTGTGATCAGTAAGATATTCAGAGGCAGGCCTTCACATTTTTAGTAAATTGGTGGATGCTCACTAGGAGAGTAATCCAACATATGTATTTCGTCCTATTTGGGACTCGTCAGCTAGTGGACGTACCTACACTCTCCAGTGAGTGAATGAAGGTGTTCCCCTCTCCGAGGCTCGAACCCAGTACCCATCAATTCAAACGCCAAAGCCATAACCACTGCATCATTTGGGTTATAAGGGCACTTATTTGCTTAACACTTATTTCGAACAATCTGATCACACACGGACTTGTCATAGGAATATAAATTTGTGTGAAATTAATAAAGAGGAGTTAAGAGGTGAGGAAACAGAATTAGGTCAAGTTAAAAGGACATATTCAAGGTCAAAATAACAATGAAGATCACTAAACCAAATAACAGAGGTAATAGTACATCTACCCTGGCTGGTATCAAAACAAAACTTACCAAGGAAGGTTTAGTGTAATGACGAATTGTTTTTGATGAACGCATAAAGGTGGTTTAAACTGTCTAATTGTCAGCTAGGGCTTCCACAAACTTTAGGAAACGCCCCAAACACGTTTTATAGATAGATTTAAAAGATCTGTTAACGTCAATTTTATGTCCAATCTCTATAATATGTTTCGCAATAGAAGAGCTAGGTCTCCTGTTCTCACCATTAATGGGATGTGAAGATTCCATTTGTTACTGGAGCCATTTAGGAATATGCTCTTAAGCCAGCTAGCCCTTAATTCGAGAGATCGATGAGTCCTCCCTCCTATGTATGTGTGGCCACACATACACTTAAAATAGTAAATACAATGGGATGTGACATCATTCTTCGTATGTTCTGAGGACTTAGGTGGATGGATATATTGGCATCACACTCTCAATTATTCTGATCTTAGCTCCATAAAAAGGTTTTCCAATCTCAGCGTTCAATC
Organism: Trichobilharzia szidati; assembly: GCA_944472155.2. Classification (NCBI taxonomy): domain Eukaryota; kingdom Metazoa; phylum Platyhelminthes; class Trematoda; order Strigeidida; family Schistosomatidae; genus Trichobilharzia; species Trichobilharzia szidati. The sequence goes on from OX235277.1 coordinate 5,670,005, forward strand.
TCTGTCGAGTTACCAGGCTGTTATAACCCCCCTATATAGGGCTGCTTGATGTACAGGTCTTTCTTAGTGGCGAGTTGGAGAATGGGTCTTGGTGTTCCACCGACGACCACTTTATTTCTCCTTATGAAATTGTCTACATAATTATTATCAACCGGAGTTTGTGTCAATTTTCTTTCTTCAGCATCAAGTGAAATAGCTGTCCAGTACTCCCTGGCAGGCTTTCCAGTGTTTCTCTAACCGATGTCAGCTCATGATGAAACAGTGCATTCAATTATCAAATTCTTGTAAGATACAATCTAAACCGGAATCTTCATGACACACTGTAGAATGTGTCTTTGACATATCATTTGTACTGCACTAATTTGTCGACTGTTGATTTTAAGATCTCGTTTTCCAAACTCTCTATAAAGCAACCTGCAAAAAGTGGAACAAGAAGAGAGCCCATGGATGTTTCATCTTTCTGTCTGTACATGTCGTCGTTGAAGGTAAATTGTAGATTAAATGTCAGTTTTATTTTCCCCGTTAATTGATTATATTGGAATGAAATGTTTGACCTGCTTTGACACATCAGCGATATCTGAGGATCAACATGATGTCATCTGGTGGAAGATGACTAGTAGTAGAACCCATCAGGATGTACGCTTCGTCCATTTTGAGATTCGTCCGCTAGATGTGAGAGGAGGTGTGTCTCCAGTGAGTCTCGAACCCAGCACCCAACCTTTCAAACACCATAATGTCATCCAGTAGACCATTTTATTCGGTCTCTGAACAATTTGCAGTGTCTAGAAGATGAAACCGAGGGAATAAATCTACATAACTGAGTCATCCGACCAAGATTCACCGACCAATGATTCTAAGTGTCCCAAGACAAAACAGTTACAAGGACGAAACAGCTATCCAGTACTCCCCTCTGGTTTTCCAAGGGTTGTCTAACAAATGTCATCTCATGTTTAAATCCTGAATTTGTTTCATCTGATACACTAAGTTGAAAAATTGTGCGCCATGCAATATCAATGTAGATTTCTTTGCGAACCCACAATGTCATCTTGAGAACCACTGAAATCCAAGGAGTGCACATTGTCGAAGAATCTCAAATTAGGAGAAAACAGCTGAACTCCTTCTTTTCCACTAATCCTCTACAGATGGGTACCAATCAGTCGGAAAACAAACTTAGTTAGATCTCTTGTTACTCGCATCCGACACATCTGCAGCTCTGATATCCTGGAAGAAGAACTACACTTCCTGAAAGAAATCTTCATACAAAACGGATATCGGCCAAGATTCATAGACAAAAACTTCAAACAGAAAATCTAAAAACAAGAGACGACGTCCTTGCCAAAAAAGATACTTTATATGAACCTCGACTTCAAAAGTGACCTACTCAGTGATGTCCTTAGGAGGAGAATTTCCACTTCTTCAAGAAAAACTCTCTTTGCGGGAACATTGAGAGTAGTGTTCTCCAGTCGCCTGCTAATCTGCAGAAGCCCAAAAGACAAGATGTCGCACCTGAACAATTCTATGTGTATATATTAATTTAGTTGTTGCTGTGGCGCCAGTCAGGTGCACCGGTTGTTCGACGCGCATCCTGTCAAAAAAGGTCAAAGAACGCACTAACGCTAGTGTGGCTGCAGAACGGAAGTAGTGGCCGTATAAAGAGTGCAATAATCGAACATCTCGTCAACATTGGTCATTCCATCTCAAAAAACACTTCCTCCTTCAAAGTAATCTACAAAGGGAATAATAACCTGCCAAAGGCAATACATGTCCATCCTCTTTTTATTTCAGAAGCCCTAACCATTCAGTTAGCAGTAACAGAACTGTGCATAGAAAAGAAAATTATTCAACCACCTCTACTTTCATGGTGACAACTTTGTTGATTTTTCTTGACTTTTACTTGCTTGATTGTTTTCTCTAACCAGTCAAAACTCTTATACGTAATTCCGTATTTTATTTTGTTTCTACCCTGAGCACAACTCTTTCATTAAACTCTTCAATGTTATTACGTAACTCTTCTTTAACAATCACTTGTGACAACTCATCACTTTTGTTACTACTCTCTTATATCAACATCCAGTTCATCTGAACTTACTAGTTGTATTTTCGCTTGACAAATTTAATGTACACACACACACATACAAAACAACCATATTTATTTTCAAGAGTTTGGTTTGGAAGGATTAGATTTGTTTATACGAGTTTGACCAGAGGGGAGTACAGAAGAGATGTTTCATCCAACTAGTTTGGGAATCATCAACAGTATGCACCCACCACAAGGGGTTCGAACCCAGGATCTTCCGGTTACAAGTCAGGTTCCTTTGCCATTCAACCACTGTGACCCAACCAATTCAGTGGCCAGTGAATGAATTCTAACTTCTACCAATTCTTGATTTAGCGCATCAGATTAATATTCAAGAGTTTGGTTTGTAAGGATTAAATTTGTCTGTACGAGTTTGATGCTCACTAGTGACTGGCTACAGGACAGAGTTTCTTGGAGTTCTAGTGAGAAGTCATGACCAGTGAGGTCCATCCAGTCAAGTGTGGGAATCCATTTCCCATTGATGACATTAATTCGTGCCAGTAGCGACAAATCACGAATTGGTACAAGTTAGAATTCATGCACTGGCCCTTGAATCGGTTGGGTTCCAGTGGTTGAATGGTATACGAGCTTGCTTTGTAACCGGAAGGTCATGGGTTCAAACCCCTTGCGTTGGGTGCGTACTTCCGATGATTCTCAAACTAGTTGGATGAAACAGCTGCCCAGTAATCCCCTCTGGTTTTTAATGGTCCTCTAACTGATGTCAATCTGTGGTCAAACCCGTATAAACCATATACATATTTGAGATTGTACAGTTGTGAAAATGAATTCGCCGAAAGCAGACTTTTCACTAATTTACTGGCCTTCTCTCTATTAATCTTCGAAATGATATCTGTTGGTGTGTGACGTCACATACACTGAAAGCACCTAGAAATTTGAACAAACAAAGAACGAACACATATTTGCAGACAGGATAATACGAGTCCCCTATTTATATTATGGATTCCCTTCAACAACCTACATCCTAAACAAAATCAGATTAAAACTTACAAACTGGTGTTTGAACATACTTTTTCCCACAGTGATTTCGAGTTATAGATTATTATTATTATTGTTCCCTTGGGTTCCTAGTAGAACATAGGGCTTCAACTGCACGTTTCCACTTGCTTCTGTCTTCTGCCGTACTTTTCACCTGCATCCATGTTAATCCATACTGTTTCAGTTCCTCATCACACGATCTCCTCCATGTCACCCTTGGACGTCCCACTCGCTGCTTCCCTTCCGGGTTCCACTCAAGCAATGGCCTGACGCGCGATGTCACACAGCGGCCTCCTCAGCGAGAGTCCAATCCATCTCCACTTTCTCCTGCATATTTGTTGGGCGATTGGTTCCTGTTTTGTTTGTTCCCATAGTTTCTTGTTGGTGATTGTTCTTTCCGGCCATCTGATCTTCAGTATAGAAGGAAGACAGTTGTCGATAAAGGTCTGCAACAGGCTGTTGGAAATATTCTTTGTGACCCGCCAAGTTTCTCATCCGTGTAGAAGAACTGACTGACTTGACGTTTGTATTGAAAATCCGAATTTCGTTGTTGATGCTGAGTAGTGACGAAGATTTCCAGATTGGTTTCAGGTTGATGAGTGTGTTTCTCGCCTTCCCGATTCTCGATTTGACATCTTCGCCCGTTCCTCCTGTATCTGAGACAATGCTCCCTAGGCAACACAATCCCCAAAAATAATGTAAGTGTTAAAAAGGGTATAACTATATATAGAATAATAAGACCACAGTAAGGGGGTAGAGTTCAGATTTCCTATGGAAACAAGGATTAACTCGAGAGAAAATACAAGATCAAACAACTTTAGAGTGAATTTATACATATTATAATGGAGAGAATGAGTTCAGGAGGGTGAGACTGAATAATAAAGTAAAATTATGACATAGACAAAACAATTAAGTAGATCTGAAAACTTAACAGTAGTGAGTTCAACTCAGTGAGTGACAATCAAAATTAAGTTGAAGGTTATGCAACAGGACAAGACATAAACACACACGAACAAAACAACTAAGGTTACCAGGGTAGTGAGAGATTAGTCATACTGTAACGGCAGAAGATAAGGGCCAGGCAACAGATCGTTTATTGAGTAAATCAAGAGATATTTATATTTTCTATAGTTTGGTTTGTAAGGGTTAGTTATGTTTTACGAGTTGATCACGGACTGATGTCAGTTAGAGAACCATTGAAAACCAGGGACTACTGGACAGCTGCTGTTTCATCCTAGTTTGGGAATCATCGGCAGTACGCACCCACTGGGATTCGAACCCAGGAAGTTCCGGTTACAAGTCAAGCTCGTATACCATTCAACCACTGGGACCCAATTCAGTGGCTCACGAATTCTAACTTTTACCCATTAGTGATTTAGCACCACCCCAACCATTGTCGTTGGTGGGAAATCCATCCACACACGTGACATCTAATTGGACCTCACTGGTCACGGCTTCTCACTAAAACTCCAGGAAGCTCCAACCTGTAGCAAGTCACTAGCGAGCATCAGATTAATTTTCTATAGTTTGGTTTGGGTGCGTACTCCTGATGATTCCCAAACTAGGATGAAACAGCAGCTGTCCAGTACTCCCTGGTTTTCAGTGGTTCTCTAACTGATATCAGTCCGTGATCAACTCGTAAAAATAAACAAAACAATGAAGTAGATTTGAAAACTTAACAGTGAGTTCAACTCAGTGAATGACAATCAAAATTAAGTGGAAGGTTACACAACGAGACAATACACAAAGACACACGAATAAAAGAATTAAGGTTACCAGGGTAGTGAAAGATTAGTCACACCATCTTTCTGTATACTAACAGAGGTTGGGTTGATGCTTTTTACAATAGCAACGGAATAACGAGAAATTCCTATCATTGGTTGGAGGATTTCACCATAAGCTGACATCAGTTAGAGAACCATTAGAAAACCTGCCAGGGAATACTGCATAGCTGTTTCGTCCGGTGGGTACGTGCTGATGAAGAGTCCGAAAGAGCTGTCCAGTACTCGCTGACAGATTTTTCAATGGTTCTCTAACTGATAACAGCTCACGATGAAATCTTCCAGCCAATCAAACAAAATCCCTACAAACCCAATACTTGAAAATTCCTATGAAACCCCTAAATTGGATATACTTAAGAGGTTGATAGTTTCAATACTGACAAATACAAATAATTTGATATAGTTCGGTGGAGGGATCAACATAAAATAAACATCTAAACAATAGTATGTATATAAGAACGAAAAATGACATAGGTCATGACCTGATCACTCTGCACACATAAAAGCAGAGATTATTGTTTACATGACAAATCGCATACTATGAATTCGATTTAAACATAACGAAGCGACAATTCAATAAAATATATCGGTCAGGATGGTTAAAGTTCAAGGTAATAGGAAAAATCAATATAGGAGACAGCAGCTGTGATAGAGGTTAAGGATATCGTCAGGCGGTTAAGAACAATAAGCGACTATCATCCTTCTACTGTCCATAAATCCGATAGTAAACGATAGATCACTGTCTTCAGAAAGCTTGCACATTCGAAGCTGTAGAGACCAATAAGAAGAAATTTGATCTATGTGTACAAAACGAAAAGCACACTCGTCCTCTTTGTTTATCCAGGCCAACAATATAAGGTCATCAGGGATATAATCATCTCATATTTCCATGTCTTATAATGGCCTTTTTATTTCTTTTTCACCTACTTTACTTCATTCCATAATTATCCTTGTTATGTGTGTGTCAACCTTTGTGATTTACATTAAACAGCTTATCATGTCTCTCGTATTTGATTACAGTTCAGAATTTTTAACCTGTTTATTTTATCACTACACTTGAGATATCTGTCAGCCCTTGCTTGAACTTACATTCAGAGTGCCCCATTTGTTTGCATGTATTTTGTGGCAATCATATTTCTGATGATATTAGATGGTTGGAGGCAATCGGCAGGAAGCCTTGGACCTAGGTTTCGTGCTAGTTGGCACTCGTCAGCAAGGCGTATCTGCAACCTCAGAAGGGACATGAGTTCCTTCAACGTTGCAGATACGCCTTGCTGACTGGAGAGTGCCAACTAGCACGAAACCTAGGTCAGGCGAGGCTTCCTGTGGCCGATTGCCTCCAACCATCTAATATCATCACAAACAATGAATGTACACCGTGATGGCGAGCTACCTAGAATGGTGGCCACATTACAACCTGACTGACTGATAGAATTCAGTCTGCAACAAAGAGAGGACTAGACGCATCACACTAGTTACTAGTGTCAAATCAAAATCATATTTCTCTCACACTAGTGAATATAACTCACCCACTGACCTCAATAAAACCTATATTATCTTAACTATAAATACCAGTTAGAGAACCAACTGTTTCATCGGCAGCAGGCACCCACTGCGAGGGGTTAGAAACCAGGACCTTTCAGTTACAAGGGAAACTCGTATAAAATTCAGCCACTGGGACCGGCCTTAATGGTTCCCTAACTGTTGTCAGTCCATGGTGTTACCCACAAACTAATTCTTGAAAATTAATCTGATGCTCGCTGGTGACTACTGGCTACGGGACGGAGTTTCCTGGAGTTCTAGTGAGCATTCGTAACCAGTGAAGTGCAACCAGTCAAGTGTGAGGATGGATTTCCCACCGATGACATTGATTGGTGCCAGTCGCGCTAAACGCACCACGAATTTGTAGATGTTAGAATTCATGCACTGGCCATTGAATCGGTTGGGTCCCAATGGTTGAATGGTATACGAGCTTGGCTTTTAACCAGAAGTTCCTGGGTTCGAACCCTTTGTGTTGGGTGCGTACTTCCAATGATTCCCAAACCAGTTGGATGAAACAGCTATCCAGTACTCCCAGTTGGTATTCAGTGTTTCTCCAACTGACATCAATCAGTGGTCGAACTCGCATAAACAAATCTAATCCTAACACATTAACCCTTGAAAACTATAAATACATTCGTATATCACCCATTTGTCAGTTCACATTTTTATCTTAAGTTCTGAATGAATGCACATTTTACATACATTCAAATGACAATCTTAAATAATTGACTATAATCCCATCTTATACATGTACCCCCAACAATAGAGTACTAGATGGTTGGAAGCAATCGCCAAGAGGAAGCCCATACTGACCTAGGTTTCATGCTAGTTAACACTCACCAATCAGGGAGGAGTATCTGCAGTCACCTTGAAGGAACTGGTGTCCCTTCTGGGATTCGAACTAGCGTCAGCCAGTGGAGTGCTCCAGTCAGAGACGTTTCCATTGAGCTAATCGGGCTCGTGATTGCCTCCATCCACCTAATATCATCAAATCAATGTGCACCGTGATGGCGAGCTACCGAGAATGGTGACCACATTAAAACCTGACTGATAGAATTCAGTCTGTACCAAAGAGAGGACTAGACGCGTCACACTAGTTACTAGTGTCAAATCAAAATCATATTTCTCTCACACTATTGAGTATAACTCATCCACTGACCTCAATGAAACCTATATTATGTTAACTATAAATACCAGTTAGAGAACCAACTGTTTCATCGGCAGTATGTACCCACTGCAAGGGGTTTGAAATCAGGACCTTTCGGTTACAAGGCAAGCTCGCATAAAATCCAGTCACTGGGACCGGCTTCAATGGTTCTCTAACTTATGTCAATCCATGGTATACCCTGAAACAAATAGAATCCGTACAAATCAACGGAGTTTCCTGGAGTTCTAGTGAGAAGTCGTGACCAGTGAGGTCCATCCAGTCAAGAGTGAGGATGGATTTCCCACCGATAACATTGGTTGGTGCCAGTCGCGCTAAATCAAGAATTGGTAGATGTTAGAATTCATGCGCTAGCCATTGAATCGGTTGGGTCTCAGTGGTTGAATGGTATACGAGCTTGCCTTATAACCAGAAGTTCTTGGGTTCAAACCCTTTGTGGTCGGTGCGTACTGCCGGTGATTCCTAAACTAGGCTGAGGAGACAGCTGTCCAGTACTCCCAGCTGGTACTCAATGATTCTCTAACCAATATCAATCTGTGGTCGAACTCGCATAAACAAATCTAATCCTTACACATTAACCCTTGAAAACTATAAATACATTCGTATATCACCCATTTGTCAGTTCACATTTTTATCTTAAGTTCTGAATGAATGCACATTTTACATACATTCAAATGACAATCTTAAATAATTGACTATAATCCCATCTTATACATGTACCCCCAACAATAGAGTACTAGATGGTTGGAAGCAATCGCCAAGAGGAAGCCCATACTGACCTAGGTTTCATGCTAGTTAACACTCACCAATCAGGGAGGAGTATCTGCAGTCACCTTGAAGGAACTGGTGTCCCTTCTGGGATTCGAACTAGCGTCAGCCAGTGGAGTGCTCCAGTCAGAGACGTTTCCATTGAGCTAATCGGGCTCGTGATTGCCTCCATCCACCTAATATCATCAAATCAATGTGCACCGTGATGGCGAGCTACCGAGAATGGTGACCACATTAAAACCTGACTGATAGAATTCAGGCTGCACCAAAGAGAGGACTAGACGCGTCACACTAGTTACTAGTGTCAAATCAAAATCATATTTCTCTCACACTATTGAGTATAACTCATCCACTGACCTCAATGAAACCTATATTATGTTAACTATAAATACCAGTTAGAGAACCAACTGTTTCATCGGCAGTATGTACCCACTGCAAGGGGTTTGAAATCAGGACCTTTCGGTTACAAGGCAAGCTCGCATAAAATCCAGTCACTGGGACCGGCTTCAATGGTTCTCTAACTTATGTCAATCCATGGTATACCCTGAAACAAATAGAATCCGTACAAATCAACGGAGTTTCCTGGAGTTCTAGTGAGAAGTCGTGACCAGTGAGGTCCAACCAGTCAAGTGTGAGGGTGGATTTCCCACCGATAACATTGGTTGGTGCCAGTCGCGCTAAATCAAGAATTGGTAGATGTTAGAATTCATAGGATGGCTATTGAATCGGTTGGGTCCCAGTGGCTGAATGGTATACTAGCCAGCTTGACTTGTAACCGGACGTTTCTGGGTTCGAACCCCTTGTGTTGGGTGCGTACTTCGTATGATTCCCAGACTATTTCGATGAAACCGCTATCCAATACTCCCTGGTTTCCGATGATTCTCTAACCAATATCAATCTGTTGTTGAACTCTTATATGATCTAATCCTTACACGTTAACCCTTGAAAACCATAAATACATTAGGATATCACCCATTTGTCTATTCACATTTTTATTTTATGTTCTGAACGACTGCACATTTTACATACATTCAAATGACAATATTAAATAACGGACTATTATCCTATCTTATACATATACCCCCAACAATAGAGTATTAAATGGTTGGAGTCAATCGCCAAGAGAAAGCCCTACATGACCTAGATTTCGTGCTAGTTAACACTCACCAGTCAGCAAGGAGTATCTGCAGTCATCTTGAAAGAACTCATGTCCCGTCTGAGAATCGAACCTGCGTCACCCAGTGCAGCACTGCAGTCAGAGACGTTACCATTGAGCTAATCGGGCTCGTGATTGCCTCCAACCATCTAATGGCATCAAATCAATGTGCACCGTAATGGCGAACTATCTAGAAGGGTGGTCACATTGCAAACCTGACTGACTGACAGAATTCAGTCTGCACCAAAAAAAGAACTAGACACATCACACCAGTGTGTATTCTAACATTATTCATGGATTTATAACTGTACAGCCTGAAAAAGAAATTATTGGAAACAGTCGTTCGCTCAAAAATCACCATCACACCATGTCTGGGCTGAACTCATAAGATAGTTGGAACACCCATCACTGAGATTAATATCCAACTGTGGTTTTTGTATTTGTGTATACATTCTGATGTGGAGAGGATCGATGTCTTATCACTACCTGCTGTTTGCGCAAATTGTTTGCCCAAAATCAGTGGAAGAGGAGATCACTCTTCTGAGGAAGATACTACTTGCCTACGAAAAGGTAACAGTGGATCAATAAGGAGTGCTTTAATCGAACATATATTCAACACTGGTCACTTAATATATGTAAGGAGAATTCATTCAAAGTCATCTGCAAATTCCAAAGAAGGCTCCCAAACACGGTAATCTTTCGTATACTTGGCATTGCTGAGACCTCACCGATTCACATGGAAAACCTTGATTTATGTGCACAGAAGAAACTTCTCCATCCCCACCTTCTACCTCGGGAATATTTCCAAGTTCAACTATTTTGTTACTGATACTATTCTGTGCATTTTTCGTAAGGCAATAAATATCACCATTTTTAAACTAAGCTTCTATTTACTCTGCGTCTGTGGCACAGCGGTTAGCACTCTCGCCGACCATGCACATGGTCCGGGGTTCGATCCCCTGCCGACGCACACCTGATATCTATGGTCGGCCTGCAAAATTTGGGCTACCGATATCAAATGCTGAAAATTCCATACTTGTACCAAAAATACAGTGTGGAATCAAGCTATAGTAAAAATAAAAAAAATAAAAAATAATTTATTTTGATATGCTTGTCTCCATGCTATTTCATTAACAATCAATTTTTCCTGAGCGTTTTCATATTACGTAATCCTAGCCTGAACTTACTAAACTTCTCTCCCCAGTCGTCCTAGTTACAATTTTTGAATTTTAATCACACTTATAAAATATTTCGATGATGTGAACAATAATCCAAACTTAGAATTTAATTGGTGGATGGTGACTATCAGTGGAATCCAGCCAGGATGCGCATTTCGTCCTATTGGGGACTCGTCACCAACTGGATGTACCTAAATTCCCCAAACTAACTTCTTTTATTATTGTATGACAAACGTACATGGAATAGACAACTAGCGGATGTGAATCTGTAGAAAAAGGAACATAATTCATTCACCTTGCTTTAGGATAAGAAACATTTCTAACTCTGATTGCGTTGACTGAGAACTTTCCTTTCAAAAATCAATTTCACAGAAAATAGTTACCCGAACCGATTTACGAACAAATGCATGAAAGATAAGCAGTTCATACTGGTCAGTGACTCAATTCTAAAGGAAACTATTTTCATGAATTTAGAACTCAAAGGTGATCACCAGGCTTCAGATATGTTCAGAAATCGTCTCCCTGAGTCAGTCAATAGTAAGCTGTTCTTTACTGTGAAACTACAAATGACCTTCATCAGACGTAAATTGTCCTACTTCTATGTGGAAGATAAGTTCCCTTGTCTGGCTACCTCCACGTGCACCTGTCAGTTCGTCTGCTTTTGTAGAGTAGGCCGAATCGGCCATTGCCAGAAAATACTCTCCTCACAGATACGAGAACATATTCCAGCATGGTTTGACAAGGTTAAAAGGGAGGATGTGAGAAGCTCTACTCTAGAACAACACTTGACCGACTTCTATCACTCTCCCTATCCTGACTATGATCTTAAGATCATCTATCGAATCCATGCTAACTTTCCAACCGTGTTTTCTTCGTTATAAACTTCTAAATACAGTGGAGGCCTTAGCCATTCATGACTTTAAGCCAGACCTTTGTGTTCAAAAGAAGTATGTACAATCCCTAATTCTGCCTTGGCCGTAGGTGGATAGATATTTATTTATTTTTCAAGTAGTTGATTTGTAGGCATTTTGTTTGCTGAAGAGTCCCAAAATAGGACGAAACAGCTGTCTAGTTCTCCCAGGTTTTCCAGTGGTTCTCTAACTGATGTCAGCTCATGATGAAATCCTCTATGTAATTTATTTATTTATTTTGTTTCTTTAGTTAATCTTTGTAGCTTCCCCTTATTAACACGATTATTATTATTATTATTAATATTCTCACTTTGAACTGTACCACTTGCCCCATTTGTCATTCTAAATCAAAACTTTTTGCAGAGTTAGGTTTTATCTTTTCAAATTTCACACCATTTTATATAACCTTTTTATTTCATTTGCCTACTAACCCTATAATTTTACACTGTCTCCCGACATTAATACAATTCGTGAACTGTTCTACATACATGACATTTATTTTGCCACTTGACATTTAACTATGATTATAATCACAAACATTTTAATTGCATCTCGTACTATTTTTGTTATATTATTTTACGTATTCACACTACGACCTTAGTCCTTAATCTGTACAAACAGTCAAGTCAATTTTTTCAGTAATTATGATCTTGTTATGTCTTTATTACACCTTGTAATTTTTATTAGTTTGACCTTTGACCTGAAATATTCCTAGAATAGGACTACCAGTACAACTAGTACCTGTCTATCTTACTATATATTCTGTGTATCCGATCTTCCTGTTTATTACACTTTGTAATTTTATTGATTTTTATCCATTGACTGGAAATAATTCTTGAACTTTCTCAGCTATTTACCACATAAATGCCGAGAATGTACAGTCTAGTCTAATGGTGACTTCGTTGAAAAGAAAATTTTCTCCTCTGTAAATGTCTGTTTAAAAATTTCTATGATCGAATTAGTATATTCCGTGATTCACATCATGGAATATTTTTAGTCATAGGCATTTGAATTAATGTGGTTTATAAAACATTCGGGGTCAGATTTCAACGGTGTGAATTCATGGATATTTGAACAACACATTTAAGCGAACAGTGGTATTGTGCTTTCGATTAGATCTCATCATCAGGCTTAACTCTAATATGCATAAATATCTATGCGAGTATATTGATTGAAATAGCATGAACATTGGCTTACCAACTGAATATCTTAACAAACTATTATTGAGATGCACACTGAATGTGCAATTTAGATTTAATGATGTCATCTACAATCAAAGGGATGGGTTCGCAATGGGGTCTCATTTAGGACCGCTCTTAGCGGACGTCTTCATAGCTAGCTTAGAGAACGGCTCACTAAAGGAAACAATCGATAGTTTGTTTATGTATAAAAGCTATATAGATGACACCTTCATTGAATGTGACGAAAACTCTTCAACTGCCGAACTTCTTGGAATATTTAATGGTTCTCACCCATCTTTGCTTTTCACGGTCGAAGAATAGTTGAATTCCTCATTTCACTACCTTGATGTAAAGCTAGATAGAAGAGAGAATGGCACGCTGTTAAGGTCGATTTACCGAAAGCCAACATTCACTGGGCAGTACACTAACTTCAACAGTTGGGTACCGTTAGGGAGAAAGAGAAATTTTATTTATTCCTTATGCTCCAGAATTCGTGAAATCTGCTCTGCAGAGACAATCGATAGTGAACTAGACAACAACCTTCGATCAAATCTCCTTAACAATGGTTATCCTACAAGGTTTATCGAACGTAACATCAAGAAAGAATCCACCCCTAGACAAATTACAGTGCCAAAGAAGAAACTGTTTATGAGTCTGGCATTCAAAGGTGACACCGTTTCGGAATTGATTAAAAATCGTTTATCTAAATGTGTTAAACGCACTTTTCCTGCAGCTGACTTGCAACTAGTTTTACCAGCCGTAATATGATTAGACAATGCGTCAAGGATAGATTACCGCTTTTGTCCACATCTATGTGTATTTACTGTTTTACCTGCTCTTGTGGAGCTGTTTATATTGGACGTTGTAAGCGTAATCTCCGAAAACGTGTAGCTGAACACTATCCGGTTTGGTTGATGAAATGTGAACATAGAACTGCGAAGTCGTCTATCTGTGATCACCTGTTAGAGTCAGGTCATTTAGCCCCACGTGATTCATCTTTCAAAGTTAACTCTAATATGCCTAAATAACTTTACAAATACAAATTCAAATATAAACCAATCATGGTTTTGTCTATGGGATAATAAGATGGTGAATATAAATTGCGCAGTTAGTCATAATAATAATAATAATAATAATAATAATAATAATGGTCTTATCAATAATAAGGATGAAAAAGTGAGGCGACCAGTGATGAGAAGAATAGTGGAAAAACAACATGATTAAACAAACAAATGTTCAGGTAGAGGTACTAGTCGATAAAGGCTAATAAGAACAAATGAACCGATTGTGTAATGTTAGATTGTAAGAGATGTAAATGAAACACGTTTTTAATGAAGATGTGATAAGATTAAAGGGAAAATAAGAAAGGAATTCAAAATATAAGTAAGGTGTGGTGGTGTAGAAGTCATCAGTTGGTTATGTCTTAATAGGCCAACAAGGGAGGGATAATGGCTGTGGGTACGAACGTCTTTTGAATGCATAGTTTAGGCTTAATAGTTCGAATGCCTATCGCCTGCCTCAGCTGTGTGCAGTAGACGAATACGAAGTCTATTGGAAAATTCGGTGGGATACGATGAATAACTTTGAGAGCTCTCGTTTTCTCCACTACATGACCACTATCAACTAACTAAGCGTGAAAAAATGGAGCTACGGATTGTTTTTGTCTGTCCTTTGCCAAACCACTATGGGAGATGTTCACTAACACGTTGACTGTCTAAGCTGTCTAGTAGTACACCCAACATAACTGTCCCCGCAGGAGCAGAGTTGAATTGATAAATGTACATAGATGTGGCAAAAATATCTAGCTTATCCTTCGTTTGCGTCCCAATCATTCTTAGGCTAGAGAATGAAACTTTCTTCCTGTACTCCTGGAAAGTTTCTGGAATAAAATCTCACTTGACAAGTCACCATTAAATTGTAACTTAATAAATAGAGGCTTTTTACGTGCAGTCATAGTCTCAGGTTTTCTCTCTAATATTTTGATATGTTTCTTTATGAAACTACTCGGATAGCCCATCTCCATCAAGGAATCGTGAATATATTCCAATTCCAATTTGTAAGAGGTCATCCGTACATATCTTTCTTGCTCTGCCTGTAAGACATTTAACACGTAACTAAGGAGCTGTGTATGTATTGCCCTGTGAATGTGCTTTTTCTATACACGCTTATCCCAAGTGACCCATCTTCTCCCCAACTTAGCAAGACATTCAGGAAATGCAGTTTATTGTCCTGCTCCTCTTCACAAGTAAAGGTAAGCGAAGGGTGGATGTTGTTGAATTTCATCAACAATTCGTCTATGTTAACATTCCCATCAACTAAGATTAATCTATCGTCGACACGACGGTAATACATATCAAACTCCTTGATGATGTCTTTCAATTTCCCGTTTTCAAGTTTAGCGAGAAAGAAATCAGCTAATATTGGGCCTAATGGTGAATCCATAACTGTTCCATCTACTTGTCGGTAATATGAATTATTGAAGACAAAGTACACATTCATTGTGCATATAAGGAGTAATTTTTTGAGGCTACACACAGAGAATTCCTAAGTCCAATTGCCTTTCCACGTTTATCCATCACATTAGTCTCGGATATTTTAGAAATGAAGTTAAAGACATCACTAATTCTATGCCACACAGAATCTTCACTAACCACTTTCCTGTTCCGTGAAATGGAGAGTTATACATATTCAAGACAGGGCGAAGAGGAAGACCCAGTTTGTGCACTTTGGGTAGACCGTAAAGACATGGAGTGTTGGTGTACTTGCGGGGTTTCATAGACTCATACACGCCTGGTGATAAATCAAGTCAATCAACTAATAAAAAATAAATCACGTGACAAGAATATTCATACTCCAAGTCAATAGAGATGTAAAATAACAACGAAGCTCGACAATGGTTGTCAAACGAGATATGATTATATCATTATTCGTGGCGAAAGAATTCAGATAAGCTCCCTTTATACTAAAGCTTGCACTGAAGCAATGTTGTCTAGAAGCAGGACAACGAAAGCCTGTCAGCTTACAGAACAACCCAACTAAATTAGAATCAATACACATTTAAAAGGTAGAAATTGTTAGAATAAATTAATTTCGGAAGGATAACATGTAATTAAAGATGAAGTGGTCAGGAAAAATAAAATAATTTGGACAATTATAATTTTTATAATTTTAAAGGTGTAAGGGGAGGGGGGCCAAGGCAAGGAAAGTGGCTGCACAAATCTCTTCTGAACAGGAACAGGTTTGGCTTCTCCAGGTGGATTCCGATTGCTTCACTGCCTGTAGAAGACGAACTCGTAGAGCAAAGTTAAGATTAGTCGGAATGCGACAAATAATTTTAAATGCAGTAATAATATCAACCTTATGCTCAGTATCAACAAGGTGTGCTAAAATAGAATTACGAATAGATCTAGTTTGTCCCTTGCTTAACCATTTTGGAAGATGTTCGGAAATACGATGATGAACCTGTCTAATTGTACGCCCAATGTAGCTGGCTCTGCAGCTCCAGTCAAACTGGTAGATACACATAGATGAGGAGGCAAATTTAGGTAGTTTGTCCTTATTTCTCGAACATAGAATAGGGGTGGTTGTGAAGAGACAACGTACCTCTGCTGGTCAATCTTTCTGTTTTCTAAATGTCTAAATGGGGATTTTTTTTCTATAATTAAATTAGAATCAGCCACCTAAGCTAAAAATCTTCTCAATTATAACAGTCAAAGCCGCTTACCTTAACGAGAATCTCACCACCAACCTACAATTTTCTTCGAATTAACTTCATTAAATTTTGAACATCCTCATAAAATAACATCAAACATCCGTTTCATGTGAAACAGAGAATCCACTGGTCATTCATGAGTCGGATCCCAGTGGAATTGGAAGGTCCTGAGTTCAAACCCCGAGGCAGTGGACGGTTACTACCGAACAGACTAGAACAAAACAGCTGTCCATCACTCTATGCTGGGACATCCTATTAAATAAACTTACTGCAAGTCAAACAGAATGTTGGGCTGTTAACTGGTTACATTCCTATTTCTCAAAAAGAAGGGAAGTCTTCCGCTTCATTGCCTACTGAAGCTGGTGTCCCTTAAGGCGCTGTCCTTTCTGCTTTTCTTTTTTCTTTCTTCTTACATGACTTGCCCCACTCTGATGAAATAAATTTTGTGAAGTATGCTGATGATTTAACTGTTTCAATGGCTGTTAACTCCCAGCTAGATTGTACCAAAATAAATAGCTTTCTGTCGGGAGTCAGTAAATGGCCTGAGTCCAACGGTTTTAAACTGAATCCTTCTAAATGTCAAACTGTTAATTTCAGCTTGAGATGTAAAAGACAGTTAAAAGAAGCCATCGATTCTCATGACAGTTGTAAGATTGACGACAATTACATAGGAATTAAATCAGAAATTAAGTATTTTGAACTTATTCTCTCTTCTGATCTCTCCTGGTCTTCCCATGTCTTAGCGATCTCCAGTAAAATATTTCGCCTGACATTTTACATTAAGAAGTTAAGGCACTCAGGTATAACTCAACCCCTCTCCCTCTTACAGTTCATAAACTCTTGCATCCTACCTATTCTTCTTTATTGTTCACCCTTATTCTTTCCTGGTTTGCTTAAAAAGGACTATGTCACAATTCGTAGAATGCTGAAGACTGTCAGTAGGATGAGGGGTGTCCCAGTGGACCACATAGTTAACGTCGTTGTCGATAGGCACTTGACTTCGTGCAGTAAATTTGCTAAAGGGATTTTGTCTGACTTGGAGCATCCACTTTACCCTCAGCTTTCACTTTGCATCTCCTCAGGTAGAAAAAGAAGTAACTTCAGAAAACTGTATGCTCGCACGTCTAAGTATAAAAATTCTATGATACTATACTTGGCACGTATTTTATGTGATGAAAATAGTGTCAGACAAGAATATTAACTAACCTTTCTTCATCTAGTAAATAAACAATCTCCTCCATCCATCTTTATATACCTTCAAGTTTTACTTTTATTATTTCTATAATATTTATGGTCCTGTTGATTCTTTGTTTTACTTTCATAATTGCAAACACCAACTTATCCCTATGACTGCTGTAATCTTTGTTTTTCCCCTCACCATATCATGTAAAGAGAACATTATATTCAATATTTTTAAACATGCAAGGATTTGTATACCGCATCGACAATACTGTGTGAAACAAGCCCACAGCAATTTCCACTTGTATTATTATCATTACCTTGGCTGCTATCATTATTATTATTTCCATTTTATATGCTGCATGTTTTCTTTTATATTACCCGTATTGTAAATGTTGAAAATTTTCTGTGTGATTAATTTTATTTATAATTTGAGGACCCAAATATTCATCAATCTTATTCAACAGCTGTACGACAACGGCACATGTCAAGTGATTCACAACGGAAAACTCAGCGAGCCATTTGGAGTAAAGACAGGAGTCAGTCAAGGGTGCTTATTATCATCAATGATATTCCTAATTGTGTTGGACTGGATTATACGTCAGACAGTGGGAAGCGATAAGACAGGGATATCCTGGACTGACGTGAAGAACCTAGAAGATCTGGATCTCGCGGATGATTTATGTTTGATGTCACACAAAATCGAAGACTTACAAGCGAAAACCGACAAACTGGTCGAAGAAGCAGCCAGAGAAGACAGGACTCCAGGTGAACATAGACAAGACGGAGGTTATGAAAATAACCAACCACCAACAACAACAACAGCAGCAACATCCAGAGCCAATCACCATCAACGGGAGGGATTTGAAAGAGGTTACTTCATTCACTTATCTGGGGAGCATTGTTTCAACCACAGGAGGAACGGACGAGGATGTCAAATCGAGAATCGGGAAGGCGAGAAACACATTCATCAACCTGAAAACAATCTGGAAATCTTCGTCACTCACCATCAACAACAAAATTCGGATTTTCAATACAAACGTGAAGTCAATTTTGCTTTACGGATCAGAAACTTGGCGAGTCACCAAGAATATTTTCAACAGGTTGCAGACCTTTATCAACAACTGTCTTCGCTCCATACTGAAGATAAGATGGCCAGAAAGAATCACAAACAAGAAGCTATGGGAACAAACGAAACAGGAACCAATCGCCCAACAAATATGCAGGAGAAAGTGGAGATGGATTGGACACTCGCTGAGGAGACCGCTGGGTGACATCGCGCGTCAGGCCATCGCTCGAGGGGAACCCGAAAGGGAAGCGGCGAGTGGGACGTCCAAGGGTGACATGGAGGAGATCATGTGAAGAGAAGTTGAAACAGTATGGACTAACATGGATGCAGGAGAAAAGTACAGCAGAAGACAGAAGGAAGTGGAGACGTGCAGTTGAAGCCCTATGTTCCACTAGGAACCCAAGGGAACAATAATAATAAATCATTATTATTTTCAATGGCTCTCTCTAACACTGACATCAATCCGTGATCAACAACTGAGACGAATATGCAGAAATTTTGTAGTATATTCAAAAATTTTAAAAATTACAGAAAAGCAACTAACAACACAAAAGCATTGGGTGTCTCTTTCTTCTTCGGAAGAGAAACAGCATCGTGTACAGACAGAATTGTCTCTAATCAACAAGAATGTGTTTTTGTACAACGGCAAGTAGAACAAGAGTATATTATTACTATTATTAATAACAAATGATACGTAAAATATTGATTTTAATAAACTGGGGTGGGGATGGTGGTGAGGTCAGGGGTAAGAATATGTACAAATGAAAGAACAATGGTAAATTATAATTAATATACTACAATAGTAATATTAATAACGGTAGAAACTTAAAGACGACGAAGTGAAGCCTTCATTAATCGCCAACGTGTTCGTGGACTTCTTACAGGCGATGAACGAGGATGAATTGGAGAGAGTCTAAACAAATGAAGACAAAAACAAAAATAAATACATAATAATAAATTAGTTACAGGATTTCATCATGAGAGAACCATTGAAAAACCAGCTGGGAGTACCGGACAGCTGTTTCGTCCTAGTTTGGGACTCTTCATCAGTAAGCACCCATCGCCAGCTTTCGAAACCAGGACCTTCTGATTACAAGGCTAGCGAGCTCGTAGACCATTAATCCACTGGATCCCGATCAAATGACCTATGAATTCTAACTTTTGCTAGTTCACGATATAGCGCGGCCGCTAGCCAATGTCTTCCGTGGCGAGTACTTGTCCTCACACCCGACCTGCTGCACCCTACTGGTCACGACTTCTCACTAGAACCCAGGTAACTACCTACCTGAATAGAGCAAGTCGCTAGTGAGCATCCCATCGATATTCAAGGGTTGGTTTGTAGGGATTTGATTGGTTACAGGATTTCATTGTGAGCTGACATTGGTTAGAGAAGCATTGGAATAATAAATTCATTGGAGATTGAATCGGGTCCCAGTGGCCAAATGAATGGTCTACAAGCTCGCCTTGTAACCCAAAGGTCCTGGGGTTGGAAACCCAGTGCGGTGCTGTGAATTCATCAGCAATTAACCCGCTGGCGTTGGCTAATGCAACTCGCCAAATAAGTGAAGTGGTCAACATGCTCTACCACTTCACTACTACCTACCTTTAAGTTAGGAGTCAATTTGTAATCCTATCCTGTAGCATCATCTTATACTAGACTGGAGCGAATCGCATTGCAAACATTTGAAGACTGCTGCTCCCCTCAAGGTGTTCACAGAAGACTCTGTCTTCTGTCAGAGTCTTCATTCCCTTGAAGGACTATATCATCTGCATATTCTAAGTCAACAAGATTATTCTCTTATGGTAACAAATCTAAGACGGCAATAATCAATCTTAAATGAGAAACCAATACATTCGGGGAACATACCTTCTTATTGGTGAACTGGCTTTTACTGAACACTTTTCACTAGGGGAATGCTCCCTTCGACAATCAAAGCAGACAGAGACACCACAATCTACAGCTTGACAGTGCAGACGGTTTGGCCATTCACTGGGTCGATAGAATGCTACTCCAGAGCATACAGGACATGCATGCAAAAATTCCTATGGAAAAAAAAAATGGAAAAACACAGAAATTATATTGGTCAAAATAGCTACTGAAAAAGGTTGCACAAAGATTTTTATTGATTCATGAAAAATTCCCATCTAAACATCAATAAAAAATAAAACCAGTAAAGTTCAGCGAAGAGGTTCTTTTCAGCGAATTCATTATCGTCATCAAGCTGTACACTCGCATTTATGTACAATCTCCTTTTTCATTAAGGAGGGTAGTTATAATCATTGAACAAAGCTTGGAATGGCAGTCACCTCTCTATCTCAAATTCACCGACTTTGAAAAGGCCTTCGACAGCGTCGATCGAGAGGTGCTTTGGAAACTACTTCGCTACTACATAGTGCCACCGACAATTATACATCTCATCCAACAGCTGTACGACAATGCTGCATGCCAAGTAATCCACACAGAGGGAAACTTACGGAATCCTTCAAAGTGAGGACAGTAGTAAGACAAGGCTGCCTACTATCTCCAATGATTTCCCTGATTGCAGTAGATTGGATAATGCGACAAACAGTGGGCAATGAGGAAACAGCCATAAAATGGACTCACACAAAAAACTTGGAGGATCTGGACTTCGCCGATGCGATATATGTCTGATTTCCCACAAACTGGAAGATATGCAAGCGAAAAGCAACAAGTTGGCAGAAGAAGCAGAGGTGATGAAAATTCCTGGGCAACACCACCAACAGCAACATCAACAACAGACAACAATCAGCATAAATGGGAGGAAACTGAAAGAAACAACCTCTTTTACCTACCTGAGAAGCATGGTTTCAACTACAGGCGGATGGAACTGACAAGGATATCAAAGCAAGAATCGGAAAGGCAAGACAAGCTTTCATTACTCTCAAGTCTGTGTGGAGGTCAACAGCACTCAGCATCAAAAATAAGATCCGGATTTTCAACTCCAATGTGAAGTCAGTGCTACTATGGCGCGTCATCAAGAGCATCTCAAACAAACTACAGACCTTCATTAACAGTTGTCTTCACTCAATACTCAAGATCAGATGGCCGGTCAGAAAAGATCAACACCGGAGATCTCTGGGAGCGAACCAACCCAGCAGGAACCGATCGTGAAACAAATAGGCAGGAAGAAATGGAGATGGATTGGCCATACTCTGAGGAAACCATCAAGTGAGTGACATTACTAGACAAGCCATTGCTCGAGTGGAACCTGGCCGATAGGGAAGCGGCGAGTTGGTCGTCAGTGCAAGGGTGACTTGGAGGAGGTCATGTGAAGATGAGATGAAAACGTGTGGGCAGACTTGGAGCCAGGTGAAAACGTCGGCAGATAACCGAACGCAATGGAGACGCACGGCTGAAGCCCTATGTTCCCCTAGGAATGAAAGGAAACAATAATAATAATAATAAAAGCGATGAGTTGTCACAAACCTGGTTGTATACATTAGTCACTAAATGCATAAAAGGAGTTGAATAAGTGCATTAGTGTTACGTAATAAGATGAATGGTCCTATGAATGAGTTGTAATCAGGATGTGCACATAGCAACGAAGGAAAATATGGAATTATGTAAGAGTTCCAAAGAAGTAAACTAGCTATAAGAAGTTAGATCATAATCAATTGTTACAGAAATATTGAACAACTGTCATCCATAATCTCCTCTTTATATGTTAGACTTAGAACAACAGCCGAAGGAACTATAAGGAGGTCCATCCAGAGGAAATCAACATGCAACGACTGACTGACAAGTTTCTACAGCTGGGTGGGGATTAGAGAGGTTTCACGTGCACTTCGGATTGTGAGGACGATTGTTACTTCCCGGCTGCCCACACAGTGGAAGTTGATTGCGTTTCCGCAGAGCCCAGGGGACAACTGCTTGAGGCCGGTCACACACGGCCTGTTTTTGTTTGTTGTTTTTCATTTGGTGTGTCTCAGTAGCATATTTATCACTTCCACCCTGTGACACGGCAGCAGGAAGCGCGGTCGTTGTTAATCCGGGTCCCAACCGATCCGGTATGATATTTTGTGATTTATTTGGAGTCATAGGATTGAATTGGGTAGCTGCTTTTAGTCTAACCGCTATCCAAACAACCTTTCTGGCATGGTAGGACCTACAGGAACATAAGTTCCAGCCAGTATAGCTTGTTGGGTCATTGCGATGTTCAAGCCCGACCACCACGTCAAGGTAGCAGCTTTCGACCGGGACAGCTGGGTATCAATTAGTCGTAAACGAAACCTAATTATGTGGATGTATATACATATCTTGCTACTCGCATCCGACGCATATGAAGCTTTGATGTTCTGGAAGAGGAATTACGCATTTTGAAAGAAATCTTCATTCAACACAGGATGTCCACTAAGATTCATTGACAAGAACATCAAATCGAAAATTCAAAGACAAGAGACGTCATCCGTGTCAAAAAAAGAAACTTTACATAAACCTTGACTTCAAGTGTGATCTAATTAGTGATGTCTTTAAAAGCAGAATATCAGCATTTCTGAGAAAAACGCGGAAACGCCAAGAGTGGCGTTCTATAGCCGTCCAGTAGTCTACAATAGTCTTAAGGACAAGATCTCGCCTTCTGACTACCTCTGTGTGCATATATCAGTTCACCTGTTGTTTTGGAACCAGGTACATTGGTCGTTCAACGCGTGTCCTGTCCAAAAGGGTCGAAGAACACTATCCCACCGCATGGTTGCAGAAAGGTGGTAGTGGTTGCATAATGACTGCGATAATCGAACATCTTGTCAACAAAACTGGTCATTCCATCTCAACAAACGCCAGCTACAAAGTAAAGAATACGCATTCGTTTTCCTTGCATTTTTGAAGCTCTAGCCATTCACACAGAAAAACCGGAGTGATACATTCAAAAGAAGATTATTCAACCACTCCCACTAGTATGATAACTAACTTATTGATTTCTACTGTCTTGACTTTTAATAATAATAAAAATAATCTGCTTTATTCCAAAACAGTACTTGCGATACAGAATGGAATTCTCAGCATTTTTACTACAGTATTGCATCTAGTTAGTACATTATCAATCAATAAAATTCTACATAGATTAAGGAGATCTCAGTTCATTATGACAACAACATATTGGCATGTCGGTAGCAAAGCCAAAGTTGAACACAGTGTTTGAAGGTGTTAGAAAAGTAGGTGCTATCATATTTACTGGCGTAAGCGGAAGAAAGAAACAAATCAGCACATAACAAGAAAAGAGAGAGAGAGAAAAGGAAAAGAAAGAAAGAAAATGTTGTATCTATAAATGATATGAGTTGGAAAGACGAGATCCAGTTGTTCTACTGACTATTTAATGAATTACAGGTGTCACACCTAATGCTTTCTTTATCTCACAGAACACGAGCTAAGTAGGGTATGGTTGAGTTTTTGTACTTGCTGGTGCGAGCATATAGTTTTCTATATAGGCTTCTGGTCCTGCCTGATGAGATGCAAGGGGAGAGTTGTGAGTGAAGAGGTTGGTGTGAGTTAGATAAAATGGATTTGGCCTATTTTTCACATGAGTCCATGTACCTGTCAACCAGAATATTAACAAGCTGGTTAAGTGGCACGTTGCTTACCCTGCTGACAACCTTTAACATCCTGCGTAATATGTTATAGTCTTTCTTCAATAGCCCGGGAAAAACTTAGGGGGAACAATAGAAAATAATAGGCAGAATGCGAGAGTTAACGAATTGTAGGAGTAAGGGTTGGGGGGTTATTCCAGAATGCCTTAACTTCTTGATGTAGAAGGTAAGACGGAATATTTTCTTAGAAATCGTCAAGATATGAGATGACCAGGAAACATCAGCAGATAGAATGACGCCTAGGTATTTAGTTTTCGACTTGGTTTCTATTTCAGTGCCATCTATGTTGCACATCTCGTGAGAGCTAACCAGTTTGTTTTCTTATAACTCTTGTACTTCTCTGGAACTCTTACGTAATTCCATATTTTCGTTTGTTTCTATGTGCACATCGTGATTACTACTCATTCATTGAACCATTCATCTTATTACGTAACTCTAATGCACTTATTTAACTCCTTTTATGCATTCAGTGACTAATATATACAACTACGTTTGTGATAACTCATCACTTTTATTACTACCCTCCTTCATGAAAAGGAGATTGTATATAAATGCGACTGTATAGTTTGATGGTCAAAAACTGAATTCGTCGAAAAGAGCCTCTTCGTTAAACTGCTTGTCTTGTTTCTATCAAAGAGCTTTACACAAACCCAGGGATTTTAATGTGTGTTTGAGTTCTCGGAGATGAATGATTTAATTGAGAACCTTTCATTGTCCTTCTGGACAATATCTTCAGCGGAAGATTCAATATGAAGTAAACTCATTTGAATTCGCCATGAATGATATAACTGATCTGCATTCAAGAATATAAACTACTTATTGAAAGACACGTACTCTTTCACATAGATGCATGCAGACAACTATGGACATCAATTTGACTGGGAAATTGTGGACATTCTAGGCAGCAGAAACACCATAAGTGCTACAGAATTTACGCCGTCTCTGGAGTAGACGTGACATCCGGCTGCCTATCGACCAAAGGGCGGGTGTACTGCTCATCAGTCCGCTCCGTCCTCCTTTATGGCTGTAAGACCTGGCCATTGAGAGTGGAAGGCATGAAAAGATTAGCTGTCTTTGGTCATAGGTGCCTGCGTTCCATATCCGGTGTGTAGTGGTATACTAAGGTGAGCAATATTGAGGTTAGGCATCAGTCGAGTGATAGGTGTGTTGGAGAGGAAATCAATCGACGAGGCTGTGAAATTACATCGACTGAGATGGTTAGGACATGTGTTACGTATGCCTGGTCACCGCTTTCGTCGACAGGCAATGTTAGCTGATATAGAGTCAAGCTGGAAAAAAGCTAGCAGCGGTCGAACCAAAACATGGCACCAGTCAATGAAATCCACAACAGTTAACTTAAGTCAGCCAGCCACGTAGGGAGATTTGGACTTATAGACTGACTGGGGTCCTCGGGGCGGTAAAAACCAATGAATGCGGGAGACAATTGGTGATATGGCTCAAAATCGTTCTCGATGACAGGCGCAGATGCATCCACTCCTTGTGACTTATGATTTCCAGTGAAACTATATTGTTCTTCGTTATTACTACTCCTTTGTCTCACACCTCTCTTTACTGTCTCTATTATGCATTTCTTCTAATTTCTTCTCTTGCTTTGTGTGCTACATTGAGTGTGGCGACTCGAACTGCCGGACATCGGTGCAAAGTTCTATGTCAAAAACAGACAGAATTCACAGAAGCCTGGTACTCAGATAAGCCAACGATTAACAGATCCGTTATTATCGACCAAAGTTATTGACTAATAAAGAATAAGCCACACGACGAGAAAAGCCAAATTTGAAGTCAATAAAAGCGATCAATAAAGATGTAAATTAACAACCAATCATTAGTGGAGAATTTAGACGAGTTCACTTCAAATTAAAGCTTGCACTGAGGACGTCGCGAAGGAGAATGGGGACTTAGCAATTAAATCACCTGGCTCAGAAAACTTAACCACATGTTGAGTTTTTTTTAATTCCTTCACGTTTCCAGCGGAACATAGGGCTTCAAACTAGAGGCTTGAAGTTTCTGTAGCAGTGTTTATTTTTACAGTATGGGGTTGCTAGCCTCATGCCCAACCTTTCCTCTTTAACAGCTTTATTTCTGCCTTAGCGAGGTAAAGGAGTGCATCGGCCGGGGGTCGAACCCCGGACCATGTGCACGGTCGGCGAGCGTCCTAACCGCTATGCCACCGACGCACATGTTGACAGTGCTTGCCAAGAATCTTTAGGTCTTGAAATGATAGAAATCTGTAGCTCTGGTGGATGAGTAATAGCCTGTGTTGCAAATCATGTTTAGAACCCGAGGACATGTTCGAAGATACACAAAATAATCAAGAATTCAAACGAAGATAGGTAAATGTAAAGCCTGGAGAAATTGCAATTAGGACGACGACAGAGCACAAACACATCTTTGCCCCTGTGACCACTGGTTAAGTAATTGGAACATGATTACAAGGGACACCTGTAGGCTGAAGAATGTAAGTTACACCCCGTGAAACGAAAAATTGTCCCGCACAACGTTGGACGCGACTAAGGTCTATTTCTAACGGAAAAAATGGACACAAGCGCCCGATGCAGCGAGGGCATATGCATATAGAAAGTTAGATGCACTCACTCCTGAGCTCTTTCTAAAGTTGTACAAAAAATATGTAAGACCAAACCTTCGAATTGCACAATGTCATTGCTACCTTACTGCTTAGAAGAGACGCTAACCTTTAGGAAAGAGTTCAAAGACGGGAGACAAAAGGGGTGATGGGTCTCCGAAATAAACAATATGATGAACGGCTGGAGAAATTAGGTCTTTTCACACTAAGTTACTGTCAGCTTAGTGGTGAATTAATCACTGCCTATAAGATTATAAATGACCAGAATCACACAAACGTATTCTGCGATCAAGTACGTTTGGGTTTCCTTGCCAGAATCCACGAAGGATAACTCACTAAAGAGCAAAGGCTTGAGTGCGTCCGCAATGTTTCACTTCGAGTTTGCCGCCCCTGGAACTCTCTACCGGCTTCAAGTGGAGGCTGAACAATCATGCAGAGACACAATGACTGCGTACAAACGACCTATCCCCTTAAAACTCACATACTATTAATGGTTATACACATAAACTCGTCTTCTTTACATTCTCCCTTGTCTTGCTCTTCTGGTTACTTCAACTATTACGTCCCTTATATATATATATATATATATATATATATATATATATATATATATATATATATATAATTGACTTTTGGTGTTTCCAGAGCTTAAAATGTCCACAAATTTTCAGCCAAATTGGGTTCCGTATTTGTCATGTCGCTTGACACCTAATCTCTTTTGGGATTCTGAATCGAATATCTGAAAAGTAACGGCTAGAATACTAAGACTACCATTTGATGAAACACACGGCACACAAGCCAACACAATAACTTCATTCAATATTGTGCAGACCAAGGGACCCATCCAACGGAAAAAGATCAATACCATATACAAAATAAATGACATGAACTGTGATAAACACTATATTGGTCAAATTTGGCATCCCATTGGACTCAGAACTCAAAAACACAAACACACTAGCTTTCAAAAGACTTGATATGTGCAGATAAATGTTGACACCAATTTAACTGGGAGAATGTAGAAACTTTAAACAGAGGTAACAACAAAAATGCTAGGGAATTTCTAGAAGCCCGGCTGGTACTCAAACGAACCAGCGATTGATTATTACATTATCATAAACCAAATTTACCAACTGATGGAGAATAAATCACACGACGAGAAAATTCGACTTCCAAGTAAACAAAAATGAACAGTAAAGACGTAAATTAACATTTAATCGCGACAATGGCTGTTATCAGGAGATCCGATTGTATTACTCATGGAGAAAGAATTCAGACGAGTTCACTCTACCTTAAAGCTTGCGCTGAAGCGGTGATGTTTAGAGGAACAACGAAAGCTTCACAATTAAATCAACGAGTTTAGAGAACCCAACCAAATCAAAATCATCCACCTGAGCTACACCCAAGTAAAACATTTTGGGGCGACTTTAGGGTTTCGGAGGGGGGGGGGCAATTTGGGGGGAAATGCATCCT
This sequence comes from Trichobilharzia szidati, assembly GCA_944472155.2. Taxonomy (NCBI): domain Eukaryota; kingdom Metazoa; phylum Platyhelminthes; class Trematoda; order Strigeidida; family Schistosomatidae; genus Trichobilharzia; species Trichobilharzia szidati. The sequence goes on from OX235277.1 coordinate 5,698,399, forward strand.
TTCCATCCCCTAAAGGTACCCAAAAACTCCCCAAAAGTTTTTATTCGGGTAAATCCTTTCTATTAAAGAAACTAGTCTTGTTAATTATAAAAAAATGAATAAAACCAACATTTATACTGTAAAATCTAATTAGGCGTGCTGACTGCAGAAGTTAAACATTGTCACTTGTGCTTACTACTCAACGAAAAAACGTATCACTCAACACAACACCAATTTAATAAGACATCAATTACCTTGGTTTGGTTATTACACGATCTATCTGCAGGTAAAGAAGTCCCACAATAGTTGACGACACTAAGCGGCTTTCGACCAAGAGTTGATTTCGGCAGGTGTTTGACACAATTTTCCTACATTTAAATTAACATTTAAAACATGAAGTTTACCTCAGTACACTCATGCTTTTTTATAGTAAACATTTCCGGGAAACGCCATTTCAATGAGTGCCATGATTTACACACAGAAAGCATTGACAGACGTTCGCAAAATTTCAGATACTGGAGTACTTTTCGAAGTACATACCCTGATCTCTCGTACGTCATCAAAGCGGACAATATATCTACGCGTCGTTTGCCCCGAAGACTTAAAAAATGAATGAAACATAAATTATCTTACGATTTTCTGGTCCCAAAACACCTTTCTTCATCAAAACTGTCAGGGAATACATCAATCTCCGGAGCAGAAACAGGACTGAAAGTAATTGAAGAGCTTGTGCCATAACCCGTGTCTTGCATTAAATCCGTCGAAAGTCCAGCTGAATAGCCCTCATTGCGTCGTGGCGTAGAAGTATATTCTATTTCCGAGAATTTGCACTTGCCCTTTTCGTTGTGTAACATATTCCCTAACGTCTACGATTTGAAACTATCACGTTTAAAGAGAGCGCCGTTTATTAACGGACGATTTTTCGAGGTAGACAAAGGTTACTTACACTCACTCTTTGTCTAGAAGAAAAATAAGAGGAAAATTACTAGAGCTGAAGACACTACTTTGAATATAATTACTATTGCCTGACAGATGTGAAGGGTATCATACTGAATATTAAAGCTCCTATCAATTTTCACTATCCAATACATTTGTGACGAACTTTTACAAGCCTCTTGATTTCTTGTTGTTTTGGAACAAATCTGAATCTCTAGCGAATTCCAGTGCAGAAAAAATATTCTCTTGATCTTTACAGCTACGCTTAACACAGTATGATGAGGTTTGTAAAAGAAATGTATGGTTAGTGTACATGAACTTGTAAATTCCGCCGATGTATCAGAGAAACCTTAGGATGTGTGACATTATGGAATAGAAGGGATAGAGAGAACGGCCAAATGCAACGAATAAGAGCTAGCGCAAGATGACTGAAGATACTGTAAGACTAGGATAAAAAAGAATAGTATTAATGAGAGCGATACAACGTGAAAAGTTAGAGAGACCAGTGAAGCAGAAAAACTCAGGAAGTGCGATGTTCATATTACCGGTTCAGCCCCCCAGGGCAAGGCTGATTCCCCCACAGATATGTAGAGTCCTTTTGTTACTGTATATTCATCTACCCTCCTTTTGAAGCTGTCAACTGATGGGTCAGTTACCGAATCATCCGGCAATGAACTCCATATATGACAACTTCTACTGATTTCTAATTACCAGTTCTATCGGGATTACTCCGAGATATACCACAGCAGTCTTGTAGCAATACACCTTTTTTGGCGGATTAGATTATACACTATTTCATTCGACGCTAGATCCTTCTTCTCCCTGAAACCTTGTTAACATTTCCTCAGTTATTAGGGCTGTCTATGATTATACCTTACCAATGTAGAGAAGTGTTGGAGAGCCTAGTTTGCATGGCACTTCATTTATGAAAGTCAGGGGTAAAAGTGAATGAAGATTAGCTCCATGCGGTAATTCAGTGTACGATATTCATTTTCTTGCAAAATCCTCTACTCTTAAGACAGGCGTCACTCCAGATTTGAGGGCTTCCAGAGAAACATTTCGTGCTGCATGGAGTTAGAAGCTTTGATAACACGTATCAGCACCGCATGAACTCGACTATTCTTATTCAGGATTCTGTCCGGTTGTTCTAGTCTACCAGAAATTTAACGGCGCAAAGCTTATCGTTCATGAAATCATGTACAACTTCTTACAGGATCTTGTTTTACTTCAGTGATTCCTTGGCGTGATCATCCATGAAGTGTTCCATCATCTCTGATACTGTTGGCAGTAGAGCGAAACATCTATAGTACTATTTGTCGATTCTCCCCATTAGAAATCGTAGATAGGACAGTCTACTTTAACTTCTCTGGTAGCTTTCGCCTGTCAAACTAGGGCTAGGACAGCTTACTAGGACTTGTCTTACAGCCTAAGAAGTAGTGATCTGATATCGTCACATCCAGGGGACTTCCAAGATACGGGTTAGTAAGGTTCTCTGGAAATAAGCTTAAAATTATTTGAAGAGTAGTCTCAACGATTTCAGATATCTGTTAAGGTTACCATGGTAAATGTGTATCGTTAGTTTCCGTACCATTCAGTTGTCTTTCCAATGCAACATCTAAGGCTTTAATGACCTCTCTGTTGCCAGGAAGTTCACAATCTAGTCTTCTAACCACTCGCACTCCCTGACTTGTGCTCTCTTCTGAACCATGAATAGGCACAGATTTTTGGGGAAGTTTTGAAGCTTCCTGGCTTGGTTCGCCTAAAATGCTGTCTTGACCACTCAGACTTTTGTGCTGTACTGATTTCTTGCAACAAATTGCCTGCTGCTGCCCTGCTTCCCTCGTTAATAGCCTTCGCTTGTACCAAGCTATTTTTTAGCCATGAGATGACACTATAAATATATTTTTAGTCAGTGTTTTCATTATTATGGGGAAGGAGTCCTTGAAGGCTTTCGTGACACCTTCCTTCACCTACTGCCAGTGCTCTTCATGCGTCATTGGGTAGCAATTCTTAGCCCTGAGTACTAGCAAAGCTCCTATCATATATCTAAGGTTGGCCGTGCTGTACTGGAAACGGACAGGAGTGACTATTCCTTGATAACTGGGATGAACACCGCTAATGTACAATCGCCACAGTCTATTATTTCTCCTATATGTACGTTTCCTCAGAGTATTTAGAAACCCGCTTTTTTAATAAAATAATCATACGAGTTACTGACCAATGGCTCGTAATATTGCAGAAGACCAATGGTATTCATGGGCACTTTTCTTCTAAAGCACGGCAGGAGACAGGTAAATCGGGGAATACCTAGTCAAACAAACGAAAGGGGATTCATCACTGGGTAGATGAAGAAACATCTACTAATCACAAAGAAGATTTAATGCCTAAATTATTACTTATCCTATCATTTTGAATTCCTCGCTTACTAACTGCATTTGAGCAGCGTTAACATACTGTGTTGTAGAGGCCCTGCAAGTGCATGGTCATTCATGAGAAGGTACTCACACCAAACTGTTTAACATCCGCTGCCCAAAGTTCTCTTAGTGGCTTCATGGGGAGCAGTAGTCATAGTGGCATTCAGCAAAATTGTCAGTGACTCTCCCATGTGTATACCTTCTTAATAGTGAGTGATGTATTGAGATTACTAAAAGTAAAGATTCAGTCAAATATCATGGTCAAAACCATTTGGATTACTTCAATGACTTGTTACGCACAGTCAGTCACAGTCAGTTCACCGCGAATACACAAGAGAGTCCACAAATAAACGTCAGAATAATACGCACTGATACGTTTGATCGTACGGTTCCTGCCTTCTGTCAGCAAGCAAGCATTGAAACCTCGACATGGATCATTGCCTACAGCAAAAATGAAGCCGGTGATCTCACTGGACGTCCATTCAGTGCTCACCAACTTTAGTAAATTACACATCCTTACAGCGCAAGGTTGGCCATGGAAGTTCTGCCAGTGTTGTATCAACAGTTATACACGATTGGATCTTGCCGCTAATATAGATTACTACTTGCGCCAGCCCTTCCAGATTCAGATGATAAGGATAGAATGCTCTTGTGGCCTGTGTTAATCCTTGCAAAATATATCTCTACAGAGATCTAACTTCCCTTTGAAAGCGTTCACCGATGGAGTTGATATTACTGAATCAGGTAAGGAGTTCCAGTCGTTGACCACTCTGTGAGAGAATCTAAATTCTGCGTGTATTTTAATCGTCCTCGGTCTGAGCACCTTTTGGCGGTGACTCCGTAAATGTATCCTAGAAGGGGAGAATAGTTTAGAAAGGTAAGTTCCTAAATCACCCTAAAGTATACGGTATGCTAAAATTAAGTCACCTCTCTTCCTTCGGTATGATAACGGAAAGAGATTTTAATGCTCCATCCTCTTATCGTAAGGAAGGTGTGAGATACCACTAACCAATTTCGATCCTACTCTCTACTCTTTCCGGGATATGTGCCCCCTTTTTGGAGCATGGACTCGCCGCTTGTATGCAGTATTCTAGATGAGGCCTGACATATGTTGCATAGAGTATTTGGAACATGCCCTGGTCTAATCGTTTGAAAGCCCTTCGAAGTGCCCATAGCATTCGAAAAGCCTTAGCTGCGGTTGTATTGCAATTTGCAGTTATTTTCAAATCATTGCTGACAGTGATTCCTAGGTCCTTCTCTTCGTTAACATCAGGCAGTTCTGTGTCCCCTAGGGAGTACGACGCATAAGACTTCTGACCTAAGTGCATTACCGTGCTTTACCTAGAATTCATTTCCAAACCCCACAGGTTCAACCACTCAGCTAATTATTCTAGGTCAGTTTGTAGGACCGACCTATCCTCGTTATTATTTGCAGTTTTCCAGATCTTAATGTCGTCCGCAGATGAAAATGAAGATGAAGAATCCCCGGTAGTTTATTAACTTATAATAGGAACAACAAGGGGCCTAATACAGTTCCCTGAGGCACTTCACTGAATACTGCTTTCCACCCTGACAGTTCACCATTAACCCTTACCTTCTGCCTTCTATCCATGAGGTAGTCGCTAATCCACTCACATAAGCGTTGGTCTAATCCAAAACGTTTAAGTTTACTAAGGAGACCTAAATGGGATACCTTATCGAATGCTTTACTAAGACTGATGAAGACAACATCCAGTAGATGATTCTTATTCCTGACTTCGATCCAATCTCCTCTAGCTAGCAGTAAGTTTTTCAGGCAGGACCGTCTTGGTTGGAATCCATGCTGTTTCACAACCAGCGAGCCATGTTTTTCAACATAAGCTAATAGCTGATCCCTTATAATAGTTTCCAATACCTTTGCTATAATGCATTTCAAACTTACCGGCCAGTAGTCAGATACCAATTGCCTGTCACCCTCTTTAAATATACGGCTTATAATGGCAGCCTTCCAGTCCCTGAGTAGCTTAGCCTGGGTCAGAGACATTTGGAAAATCTCCGTAAGTGGAGTATATATTACATCCGCCAAGAAAATTAACAGTTTAGGGTGAAGTCCATCAAGCCTAGGTGATTTACCTGGCTTCAGTTTAGACAGTAGTCCGAGGACCTTTGTGTGCTCTACCACAATTGACGGCATCTGAGTGGCGATGGCAGTGACCTCGCCATATCCATGGGTGATACGATCAGACGAGAAGACGTCACGGAAGTATTCAGAGAGGTTTTCAGCCTTTCCTTCGTCTGACTCAGCCGCTTCTCCACTAATGCTTATGAGTGATGGTATACCATTGCTAGTTTTAGTCCTACATTTAATGTACCAGTATAGCTTTTTCGGGTAATGAACACAATCTAGTACTAGCTGTCTCTCGTACCCAATACGACTCTTGTTAATCACATACTTAAAGAGATTTCGAATTTTGCGGTAGTCTTTCTGGAAATTTTCCCTTCATGTCACAATAAATTGGTCCCATAGGTTCTTTCTGCGTCTTAATAGCCTCCTTATTCCACTAGTAATCCAAGGTGGCTTATGCGATAGCTTTCGAGGAGTGTACCAAGGTATAAAAGGTGAAGTGGCACAATCTAGTGTATTCCTAAATCCCACCCAAGCTTCCTTGACAGTCCGATATGTATCAACTGACCAGTCAACTGCAGAAGCTGCGTTCCGGATTCCCTGTTATCCGCTTTCCAAAGGTTTGGACGAGCAGATTTTGATCTGTGTACGAGAAAATGAGTCTTAAACGTAAAGGCAATGACTATGTGGTCACTGCGCCGGAAGGCACCTATTGTTACCAACGTTCTCCTTCTGGTGTGTTAATATCAAGTCTAGAGTAGACAGATCATGTTCCGGGTGATACCGTGTTGGCGCATGCATATGTTGCACGAGTGCACATTCAAGCACTGTGAGTGTGAGCACCTTATTGAAACAGGTGGAGTTTAATTCCCCCCGATTAATATGTGGCGCATTAAATTCGCCAACAACCAAACACTATTTCCACTACCCCACGCCCCCGAGTGATTTAGAATGAAGTCATCAGCTTGGCTAGCAGGACTTCTGTAAATAACTCCGATCGTTAAAGTGCCTTTGCTCAGATTAATAACGCAACTTGCGGCTTCACTGGTGCCGCTGTCATGAGCTCCTGACAACGTTGACCTAGTCCCTATGTCATCCCGGATGTATAGAGCAACCCCTCCACCTTTCCGACTACTTATTTTATTTATTTTTAATTTTATTTTGATTTACAGCTTGATGCCACACCGTATTTTCAGCACAAGTATGGAATTTTCAGCATGGATATCGGTAGCCCAAATTTTGCAGGCCGACCATAGATATCGTGTGTGCGTCGGCAGGGAATCGATCCCCGGACCCTGTCGTCAACTGATATGATCTCTTCAACTGTCGATATGACTGAGTAGACTTATGCGTGGGCATAATAATACTGACGCAATGAATAGCTCAGCTGATATGTTGAATGCACCTATTTGTCCGTGGTAGCTCCAGTCTCCCTGAGCCACGTAAATATCAAAGGAAAAAATGATCTATAGCTGTTAGAGTACAACTTTGTTAGGAAAACACGTCATATTTATATATTTTTTTGACCACACTAAAGTTGGCCCAGGGCAGTGGAAATAGAAAGTTCAGAGAGGGAACACAATATTCAAGTTTGGGGTGAACACATGTCCTATATATAGCTAATATTTTTTTTGATTTACAGCTTGATTTCACACCGTGTTTTCAGCACAAGTGTGGAATTTTCAGCATGGATATCGGTAGCCCAAATTTTGCAGGCCGACCATAGATATCGTGTGTGCGTCGGCAGGGAATCGATTCCCGGACCATGTGCATGGTTGGCGAGAGTCCTAACCACTGTCCCACCGACGCCCTGTCTGCTCGAATGCAGATGTACCCAGGTATGAGTGGAGTTAAGTCTAAACCCACTAACAACCATGTCTCAGTGACAGCAATCACATAAGGTTGTAGTCTTTCAGATAATTCTCCTAATTCGGCGAGCTTATTCCTAAGACTACATGCGTTCACATAGCACACCGAAACGCCTACGTGTTCATCCGGCTTATGAAGAGAGGTCTTGGCAGCATTGGTTACCGAGAGCTCACCACCCGAAAACCCAGTACCCTGAGGTCTTTTTATCGCTTTTTTTCTAGTCTGGCCTTTAGTTCAGCCACAGCTACTCTTTTTTTGATTCTATCTTCTAAAGGCCAATCAGGCCTTATTTTTAAACTTTTATCGTTAATTTGAAACGCGTTGTTGAGGATGGTGCTCCTCTCTGTTTCGTTCCCTAAAACTATCTTGAGTAGCCGTCAAGGGCTTTCCGTAGCATAAGGGTTTCGTTTTCCGATTGTGATGGCTTTTCTTACATGAACTCTAATTGTTTTCTCGGGAGTTATTTCCCGGATAATGGAGCTAACCGCCTTCAGATCATCTGTATGTCAGGCAGCTGGATCTGTGTTCTTAGATTCCTCGAAATTCCGGACGATGACACTGTAACTAGAGTCCGTGGGTTTCGGAGTTTGGCTGGTACTAACGGCCGTCGAGACCTTGTTGGTAAACTCGGTTACTGTTTCTTCCTTACGTTTGTTTTGCTTCTTACCTGTTGGCAACAACCAAGTGGAGTCGGCTTCTTCCACTCCGTTTTCACCGCGACTAGAAGCCATTCGTGCACTATACACGCCGCGCTTTGCCGTGGCCATTTCACAGGCTGGTATTACCATGCTGGCACTACTTCCCCTTTTGATTTTCTTTCGTTTTTTGCGCTTTGCCGCAATAGATATTTGAACACTCTGTGACTCTTTTGTCTCTGAAGCTTCAGGAGGTGATACACTCTCAGTTTTAAAACCAGGTCCTGAACCGCTATTCCTAGCTAAGATTTCTGGTGCAAGCTTTTCGATTACAATTTTCGACAATTTCTTGGACATCAGGAGTCCCACTGCCTCTTAGATGAGGACATCCAAAGGGTTACTGCAAAATATGCACAGCCACAGAGATGATGGCTTGCAACATCTCTTATAGGATACTGGTGATAAACCAGTGCAAACTTTGTGGAACCATAGGCCGCAGTTGTCACAATGCATCGCATCATCCACCGGAAAGTGGCAGTCCGGTCGTTCACAGTTGTTATTCTGGCCCATAACTCTTATTTGTTTAAACTACACAAATATATGTACGTGAAAACAAAGAGGTAAATACCAACCAAAACACAAAATGTGAATAAAATGAACAATACTTCAACTAAATAAATCAATTCAAGTGAACTAAAAAGCTTCCGATGTGGTTTAAACACCAAAAGCAGAATTTTACTTCACTCTCCTTTTCCGAAACACGTTATGTGTTACCAGTAATCTCTGGGCAAGCATGAGAAACTTCATCTGACGTTACTCACACTATCTTTAACTTAATATCATGACGGAGTAATATCACTGGTGACATTAGAGGGTGCAAAACTTTTTGCCATGAGTATCAGCGTACTCAACATTTATGAGCGTAGTGGTTGAGAGTACTGTCTAACTACAAGTGCTGTTACTGTTATGCTCTGTGTCGCTAGTTGTTATGACCCTGTCGTCAACTGATATGATCTCTTCAACTGTCGATATGACTGAGTAGACTTATGCGTGGGCATAATAATACTGACGCAATGAATAGCTCAGCTGATATGTTGAATGCATCTATTTGTCCGTGGTAGCTCCAGTCTCCCTGAGCCACGTAAATATCAAAGGAAAAAATGATCTATAGCTGTTAGAGTACAACTTTGTTAGGAAAACACGTCATATTTATATATTTTTTTGACCACACTAAAGTTGGCCCAGGGCAGTGGAAATAGAAAGTTCAGAGAGGGAACACAATATTCAAGTTTGGGGTGAACACATGTCCTATATATAGCTAATATTTTTTTGATTTACAGCTTGATTTCACACCGTGTTTTCAGCACAAGTGTGGAATTTTCAGCATGGATATCGGTAGCCCAAATTTTGCAGGCTGACCATAGATATCGGGTGTGAGCCGGACCATGTGCATGGTCGGCGAGAGTCCTAACCACTGTGCCACCGACGCTGAGTGTAAAAGTTACGTAAAACAAGTCCAGTTAACCATTTATAGTCATATACTACCTCATTTTCATGGCCGGAAAAAGTTAAATCTGATTATTTTCCCCGAGATCTGTGACTGTTCAAGTCTGAGAGGAGGTTACCGAACATTCGTAGACGCATTCTCGGTTTCCAGCGTCCGAATTGGGCTCTGCCACACTTGTCTGGATTGAAAGCCAGTTACCATTTTCGCTCAAATCGCCTAGGATGTCTAAGTCGTATTGAATTTTACTTTCAACGCTCATGTCGTACCCGAAATGGTACAGTTTCTTGAGGTCATATGCAGTAGGGGAATAAATCTTTAAGCATCTTCAACGATTTTGGTCTTAATACAAGCCCATTTGGAACAACTTGGTTTTTCTTTGGCTTCTGAGTTGAAGATTGTGAGCGTATATCTTAGTTGAGAGATATTCAGGCAGTGGCTGCAACGGGCAGAATACCTTTATTCGGGGGATTCCGGCCATTTTCAGTCTCGTAGGTGGTAACTGGATCACCATCAGGCCGATGTGATTCAGTGCGTTAAGGTCTAGTTCCTTCCACTCTATTCCTTGTCCATTTTAGAGCCCTTTCCATGAGACTGGAGACCGTTCTAAGTAACTTCGAGGTAAAGGGTAGCCGAGCAGTTCAGATGGCGTGGCAGGTTTACTTTTATGCTTTTATTTTATTCCTTGATAAACTCACCAACCAGTCACAGCAGACTTAACGTGGGCGGATACGATTCGCAGATGTATGGCCTAATTTTCTGAGAAACGGTCAGAAGCAATACAGAATAACCCTCAGCAAGAAGACAACTGATCAGAGGACGTTGCTTTTCCGCTGACAGTAATGTCCTTAAAAATCCATAAATATCTTTTGGTTTTCTCAACAAACAATCTGTTGCCTGGCCCTTTTCTTCTGTCGTTACATGAGGGCCACTCTGTGCCAGGCAAAGTCTTCTCATTGTGGCGAATGCTAAGGATCAGGTCAGACATTATAGTCACATGGTCATTGGTTCCTGACCTGATCTGACTGTTTTCCATTATTGACTGGCCGGCAGTTGGCATATAATGCAGTTTTGACGACTTTCCACCGGGACCCCACTTAGTTTATTCACCAGCGCTCTGAGTCACTCTCGAATTTCTAATAGTGCACAGTAAATATCGATCACGTTTTCCTTGAACATATTCTGAACCTAGGTTAAGGGATTAGACTTTGAAGTTAATATACTAGGTAAATTTACTTCAGATATCACACAGTGATGCAGTGTTAGTAACTGGATGGTTTGTATTTAGACCAACCAACTCTCTCAGAGATAAACTCCGTTGGCTTAAGGACCCCATAGTTCCACTTAAGGAAAATATAACTTGCCGAAACCGTGTAGTGACTGTGATGTACGACCTTGACCTTGGCGGCCTGTTTGAACATTTTGGGCTACCATATTCCATGTACATTTTGCATCTATTTACTCATATTTTGTTGGTGTTTACATTTAAAATTATGCATTCTAATCGTATCATTCACTCTCGGGATTATATAAAATGCTTAAAACCTAAAAACTTTCATATTTGCAATAAACTCAAGAAAAAGCACCATGGTGGTTGGCAACGTGCTTTAAAATCTACACCCATACATCAAACTACTGTTCCGGTTATCGTTAGTACGAACTGTCGGTCACTGCCTAACAAAATTCTGGATTTTCAGTCCCTGTTGTTGTCCGAAACTTATCATAATACTGGTATTGTAACTCTACAAGAAACCTGGCTTCATGACTCATATGATGACAATATAGTATCTTTAAATGATTTTAATGTATTCCGACAAGACCGTGTTTGTTCCAAGAAAAAATGCGGCGGAGGCGTAGCTACATTTATTCACTCAAAATGGTCTATTTCTAACAAAGTTTGTTTCAAATTCTCGAATGACTACATTGATTGCATCACTGTCAGATGTCGCCCGAGACACTTGTCAAAATACAAATTCATTTATATTTCTAATGTTTATGTCTCTCCTGGCTGCACCATATCGGATTTATCTATGTTCGCAGATGAATTCACCGCTTTTGCTGCAGCTTGTTTCGAGAACTCTTTATCAATAGTGACTGGCGATTTTAACTCTTGTGATCACTCCTTCCTTATATCACTTGGCCATGACAATATTGTTAACTTTGCTACCCGTCTCGAAAAAACACTAGATCTAGTATTCATCAATGATGTTGGTATATATGAAGCTCTCAAACGTGCTCCTGTATTGAACTCTGACCACTGCATCATACGTGTACTGCCTAAAATATATTCCAAATCACACAAACGTGTCTTCTCTCACCTCTACAGTAAATTTCAACGGAGATGCTACTCACAAGATAATCTAAGCAAACTCAGATGCATGTTGATAGATACTATCTGGGACCTATTTACAGAACAAACATTAAATGACACAATCACAAACACCACAGATTATCTTAAATTCTGTTTGGAAATATGTTGTCCTAAAGAAACATTATTCACTCGTTTTG
>OX235277.1:5710846-5857845 GCA_944472155.2 Trichobilharzia szidati
CCACTCAATGTTGTAAAACCGCACACTGCTGATTTATTGAACTGAATAGCTGTATACCATAGCACTCATAAAAAACCGGTCATCCGGCTTTGAGATCATTTTGATCCTGTTAGCCACCAGTATTGATTCATGGGGATGGTGTGGCAAACAACTACTCATGACAACCAATCAGCAGTATATAGTTTTGCAGAAATACGTTTGCTATCTTGATTAACATTTATCGTATTATTATTATTATTATTCTCTTGAGTTCCGAGTGTAACGTAGGGCTTCAAAAACATATCTCCACTTTCTTCTATTTTCTGCCATCCTCTTTAGCTGGGTCCATGACTGTCCATACTCTCTCATCTCCTTCTCCAACTCACAGCACCTCATCCATGTCATACTCGCACTGACGACTCACTCGTCACTTCCCATAGGGATTCCACTCAAGCGATGGCCTAATGGTGGCGTGCTATGTCATTCGACAGTCTCCTTTGTCTGGATTCAACATACAACTTGGCACCGAAGTGCAGCACTTCGAGTTACCACGTTCCAAATAGCACACAAAGGTAGACAAGAAGATGAGTGAAGAGGATCAATAGAGTTTCGACAAGTATAAGAGCGAGTCAAACAGAATGAGCAATGGTAGAAAGGAATATGAAAGATTACAGAGACTGAATACATCTGAGTAAGCCATTGACAACGATTTTGAGCCATGTCACTTAGTGTCTCCAGCCATTGATTCTTGGAGTCCCGAGGGCCGGGCCCCAACCCGGAAGTCTGCATCTCCCTACCTGACTCAGTTTAACTGTCAGGGACTTCATGGATTGATTGATGCCATGTTTTTGTATGAACACCACTCACTCTTTTCCAACCTGCACCTATATCAGCTAGTAATGCCCGTCGGGGAGGCGATGGCTAGGCATGCGAAGCACGTGACCTAGTCATCTCAATCTACGTAACTTTATAGCCTCGTCGATTGATTTTCCCTCTTTACCCAACACTCTACGCCTGACGTCAACATTACTTGCCTTATTATACCACCACCTAATGTGAGAAAGAGATCGTAAACATCTATGATCAAAAACAGTCAACGTTTTCATGTCTTCAACTGGTATTAGCCATGTTTCAGAGCCATAGAGAAGGACGGAGCGAACTGATGAGCAGTACACACGTCCCTTGATTGATAGGCGGATGTCACGCCTACGCCAGAAATGGTGTAAGTTAGCGAGAGCAGCTCGAGCTTTCTGGATCCGTGCTGAGATTTTGTCACCAATCAATCCGTTGGTGCTGATACAACTTCCCAAATAGGTGAAGTGGTCAACATGTTCTATCACCTCACTCCGTATCACTAAGTTAGGAGTTGATGTGGTCCAGTCCTGTAGCATCATCTTACATTTTACAGGGGCGAACCGTATGCCAAACATACGAAGATTGCTGCTCAAGGTGTTCAGAAGACTCTGCATTTTGTCAGCATCCTCCCCTAACAGGACTATGTTACCTGCATATTCTAAGTCCATAAGACTATTCCCTGGTAACAAGTCGATTCCTAAGTCGTTAAGTTCAGTTAAAGATACTTCCAAGTGAACATAGAGAACACGAAGGTGATGAAGATAACCAACCAACAAAATCCGCCAACGAGAGAATTTTGAAAGCTGCCATTTCTTTCAATTACAGGCTGTCAGTGCAGATGAGGATGTCAAAACCAGAATCGGAAAGGCAAGATACACCTTGGTCATTCTGAAATTAGAAAGAAATTAGGGTTGAACAACACCATTGTGTTAAGTCACTCAATTCTTCTATTATAAATCATAAACTTGATGCGTCAAGGAAAGCATTTCCAAAAGCTAGCTGTAGACTTCTTATATGTCAGCAGCTGCCTCCTTCGTTGGCTCTGTACTAAAGATTAGATAGCTGGTCAGAAAGAATTAGGGACTCTGAGATGAGTCGGACCCGCACTGTGGAGACTACTGAATGACATCGTACTCCAAGCTAAACTCTTGTATGGAATTCGTATGGGAAACGACGAATCGGGTGTGCGTCCAAGGTTGATATGGTTGAGGTTTGTGTCAGGAGGCAACCGCGGGGGCAGCTAGAAAAGACAGCAGATACCAGAGTGAAGTGAAAATGTGCAGCTGAAGGGAGTAATAATGATAACAATAATGAACAACGTCTTCTTTTTTAATAAATATTCATTTGTCATACATAAATAAGCAAGTACATAAACTAATTCCATACACATCACTAGAAACAGATATGAATCATTATTCAAGAAAGATAAACTAGAATCAAGTAAAAAAAAAGAGAAAAAGGCGATCAAAACACTAAAATTATCCAGATCAAGATATCGATCACAGTAGGGTGTACACAAATACATACACTTGTTGTCCTTTTGCATACAACATATATATATATATACCTGTATAAAAACACAAAACTAGACACAACTCCGTCTAACATCCTCTCTTCGGTTGATCTATCCGTATTAATTTCTCAGCTAAAGCGAAATATGCTCGATAGGCGACCGTTGGACCGTGTGTATCAAAATGACAATGACCACAATTGGTCTGATCTTGATTGAAACAATGGAAATGCTCTAATCGTAGACCAAGTTGATGCTGTAGAGAGAGAAAAAACAGAAAACAGATTAATCAAAAAACAAAAAAAATATGATCAGAGATGCTCATTACTCACTCACTGAGATATTTAAAGACTGAGGTTTAGTGAATAGAGAATGGGATACCTTTGGATAACTTCGTCGTCTTCTTCAACAGGTTCTACGGTTAACGATCCACATTAGTTAAAGGATTATTGTTATTGACAAAATTAATGCTGTTTAAACTCTATCGCCCCTAAGAAAGACGTGTACATCAAGCTACCTACCCTATATGGGGCATCAAAGCAGCTTGATAACTAGACAAAGAGTGAACGCTGCTGTTAAAAAGACTTTTTATGCAGCTAATATCATAATAACAGAGAATGTGAAGCCAATATATCTATCTAAGCCATTTGAACATGAGAAAAATGACGTCACATCCCACTGTATTTACCAATTTGAATGTACGTTTGGACACACATACGTAGGGAGGACTCATCGATCTCTGCAAGTAAGGGCTACAGAGCATATTCCTAAATGGCTCCAGAAACAAATGGAATCTTCAGAACCCATTAATGGTGAGAACAGGAGACCTAGCTCCTCTATTGCAAAACATATTATAGAAACAGGACATAAAATTGACGTTAACAGATCTTTTAAACCTATCTATAAAACGTGTTTGGGGCGTATCCTAAAGTTTGTGGAAGCCCTGGCTAGCAATTAGAAAGTTTAAGCCACCTTTATGCGTTCAAAAACAATTCGTTATAACACTAAACCTTCCTTGGTAAATTTTGTTTTGACACCATAGCAGATGTAGTATTACCTCTGTTATTTGGTTTAGTGATCTTCATTATTATTTTGACCTTCAGTATGTCTTTTTAACTTGACCTAAGTCTATTTTCTCACCTCTTACCTCTTTATTAATTTCACATGTATATATTCCTATGACAAGTCCGTGTGCGTGATCAGATTGTTCGATATGTGTTGCACAAATACACATTACACGATTCAGACAAATTACGTCTTTTTATTGCTTTATCTAAATCCATAAAGGGAACTAATTGTTTTAAAAGTATCAAGAATGTTAAATTTAGTTAGATCTACTGAAATTAATTCTTCCTATATGAAATCAATAGGATTTTTGTTTGATTGGTTGGAGGATTTGATCATGAGCTAACATCAGTTAGAGAACCATTGAAAAACCAACTGGGACTACTGGACAGCTGTTTCCCGTCCTAATTTGGGACTCTTCATCAGTACGCACCAACCGCAGGGAGTTTGAACCCAGCACCTTCAACTGACAAGGCTAGCGAGCTCGTAGACCATTCATCAGCCACTGGGACCCGATCCAATGGCGAGCACATGAATTCTAACTTCTGTCAATTCATGCACTACATAGCGCTACCACTTCGCAATTTCTTCCTCTATGAGTAACTGTCCTCATCTTCGACTTGATGTAACCTACTGGTTACAGTTTCCCACTAGAACTCCAGGTAACTGCCTACCTGAATAGGGCCAGCCGCTAGTGAGCATCAGATCAATTTTCAAGTATTGGTGTCAAATGACTTTTACTCGAGCTTGAACGGTTTTAATGAAGCTAAACAAGTACGCTCATAAACAGAGTAAATGTAATTTAGATTTTGCTGATGTTTTACATCATAAAATTGTTTCTTGTTTAGATAAAAGAGCCAAATACTTTTGATATGCCTTCTCTGATCAGACATCTACTTTTGACTCTATACCCAGAGGTCTTTTGTAAAATAAGCTTTCCTTGACACACAGTACTGGTCTATTAACTGGTTGCATTCTTATTTCTCAAAATGAAGTATACTGTACATAAAGGCGAATCTTCCTATGCATTGCTTACTGAATCCAGTGTGTCCCTCAAAGTGTTGTACTCTCTCCTCCTCTTTTTGTCTTTCTTCTTACTTGACATTTGCCTCTTTCAGAAGGAGTTAAATTCGTTATATATGCTGATGATCTGACTGCCTTGTTGCCTTTAGTCAATCCCCAATCTGACTGTTCCAAACTGTGAATAGCTTTCTGTCGGACATAGGCCAGTGGTTCGAGCAAAACGGTCTCACGTTAAATCCCTCCAAATGTCAGATAGTTAACTTCACCTCGAGTCATAAACGTGATCTACACGAAGTGGTTCGTTAACAAGAAACTAAGTCAGGCATAAAATACCATTATGGGTAAATTTTGTTTTGATAAAGTCTCACAGTGTTATACAGTAATATTTACTGATGACGTTTCGAGCACAATTTATTGCTCATAATCATATCAAGGTAATCACACGACTTCCTAAATTCATTTATATAGTTCCATTGTTTTTCACTTGATTTGATTGGTAGTATTATTTTCCATATTTCAGGTGTGAGTGATGATTCATTCCTATTGCATGTGTTGGGTGTAGATTCGATGAACAAGGATTCAGTAATCAACCACTCCCTATCTCCACCTACCTAGATTACTTTTTAGAATTTTAACCCTCTCCCACCCTATTGTGTGGTTGTGTGTTAATGCATGTATTGCAATTGCCGAGCTTCTTTCTAAATTACTTATCTTCTCTGGGTCAACCATTCTTACCTTAGCTAAATTCTTATGTTCTGACAATCTGACTACCCCCACCCGATCTACTAGTTTGACCTATGTAGTTCACCTCACTCGCAGTCATTGCAGGGTATTTTGTAAATTATATTATTTTGTCTAATTGGGTCCACAGGGTCCTTTAACCTACAGAGCTTGTCCCTGAGTGAGTTTGTGGGTTTAAATGCCACCCTAATTCCTGCTTTATTTAGGATCCTACGTAGGGTCTCAGATGTGCCCTCTTTATATGGTATAACTGTAGATGACTTATATTCTCTCTTATTTATGTTATTATTACTAGTTTCACAATTATTTTCATTTTTCTTTTGGCGTTTTTCAATCTTCCTAATGAATTTTAGAGGATAGTTATTTAAAACCAACGCCTCTTCTCTCTGTTTTATTTCATCATTTAGGTCTTTCTTTGTGCTACTTAGTGCCATTACTGGGTTTGTTAAACACTTAACTCAGCCTGCCTTAACAGTTAAAGGATGGGATGAATTAAAGTCTAAATATCTATTAGAATGCGTTGGTTTTCTATAAACACTAGTGTGTAGTTTGCCTTCTTCTATTCGTTTTATTTTACAATCTAACATAGCTAATTCTCCTTGCTCATTTTCGGTTTCAAATGTGAATTTTATTCCCTCCACTAGTGAGTTTATGTGTGTCAAGAAGCTAGAGATATGTTCTGTTTTTAACACTGTGAAAGTGTCATCCACATATCTACACCATATTTTTGGAGTAGGATTAAACGTATTAAGTGCCATATTTTCCCAGCTATCCATAAATATATCCGCTACGATAGGGGATATTGGTGATCCCATTGCTACACCTTCAGTTTGCCTATATATTTTGCTGGGAATTTAAATATAGATGTGAGGCATAGCTGAATCCCTAAAATAATTTCTTCAATGGACAGCTTTGTCCTATGATTGAGTTCAGTATCCGCTGTTAGTTCTTTTTTAACTGCTTCTAAGGCCATTTTGACTGGTATATTAGTATAAAGACTGGTTATATCAAAACTAACCATTGTTTCATCATTATCTAGTTGTATGTCATTTAGTTTATGAGCAATAAATTGTGCTCGAAACGTCATCAGTAAATATTACTGTATAACACTGTGAGACTCTATAAAAATAAAATTTACCCATAATGGAATTACACTCTACCACAGTGCCCAAGTTTTATTCTTATATCAGGCATAAAATACGTCGGAATAGTTCTCTCTACTGACCTTTCTTCGTGATTTCATATCTTGTTAATTTCTAAGAAAATTTTTTGTGTAAGCTTCTACAATTAGAAGTTAAGACAATCAGGAATCACTCAACTTCTACTTTTACGGCTGATTAACTGTCGCACCTTACATATTCTTCTTTACTGCTCTCCGTTAGTCTTTTCTGGGTTACTCGAAAATGACTGTGTCATATTTCGAAGGGTATGAAAGGTCGTCAGTCGGGTAGGCAAGCTGTGTGCCACTAAGTCAGACAGCTTGTTACTATTGCGGTCAACAGAAACACCTGAACTCGTGTGAGAAGTGGGATTATAGCTATATTGTCTGACTCTCACAGCCCCCTCTTTACTCAACCAACTCTCCCCTTCCTTACATCTTATCAGGTAGAGAACTAGAAGTCGTTAGAACAAAAGATTATATGCTCGCTCACACACAACTAAGTACAAAAAACTCAACGCTACTCTATTTGGGCTAGCCCACGTTCTATGTAATAGAGATTGTGTTAAGCG
This sequence comes from Trichobilharzia szidati, assembly GCA_944472155.2. Lineage (NCBI taxonomy): Eukaryota > Metazoa > Platyhelminthes > Trematoda > Strigeidida > Schistosomatidae > Trichobilharzia > Trichobilharzia szidati. Next base: position 5,717,751 of record OX235277.1, read on the forward strand.
CGAAACCTATAAATTACTATGTAATTAGCTAAATAATTGTCTCATTGATGTTCTCCTATTTGTAATCTGTGGTGACACTAGTCGGTAACTACACACATTACACTGGTTATTAATTAGTGTCCAGTCAAAGTATCCAATACAGTCCTACAGGAGGTCAATCGCGAGCCTGAATAGCTCAGTGTTAACGTCTCTAACTGCAGCACTGGGTGACACAAGTTCGAATCTCAGAAAGGACATGAGTTCCTTCAAGGTTGCAGATACTAGACAGACACACTGCACTAGCCACTGGCTAGTGTTCAGTCAAAGTTCCAGCCATCAATGTCATTCGTGGCGAGTATTTGTCCTCACTCCCGAATGGGTGCATGGCACTGGTCACGATTTCTTTTAGTTGATAATACTTTAGGATTTGGTGTCACAGTTAAAAATAATAAACTTACCGGATCATGCGATACTGCTATGCCAACTGAGATGACAGGTGAATCCATTTCAAACATTTTAATCCAATTACGAACTTTATCCCCTGAGTCAAGAGGTTCCTGAGCGAATTCCGGCTTAAATGAGAATAAGAAATTAAAGAAACAAACATGTCACTAAGGTAACACTAAAATAGGCACATAATATTAATTTGCGTTTCTTGCTCTCCAAGTGGGACATAAGGGGGGGGAGGGTACAACAACACATCTCCACTACAGTCGGTTCTCTCCCAAAAACTTCCGAAAGCACACGAGGCCCTGCCAAATCGGACAACAGACATCACTAACAAGCATCTCGAGCTACGGATGGATGTTGTGTTTCGCAGACACACATACAAGACCTGAGTGTGGTTACTCACTTAACCCCACATGGCCAACAAGGTTAATCTGCAAAATTTACCTTGAGGGTGTAATGAAGGGTAATGAACACCTATCTCACTTACCTGATCCGATCGTAGCTAGAGCTCTGACATCGTCATTCGTGCCGCTTTCAGTGTTAAAGAGCTACTGGTGGTCAAACCAAAAAATGACTTCATCAGTCAATGAAATCCATAACAGTTAGTTTAAGCCGACCACGTAGGGAGGTGTAGACTTCCTGGTTGGGGTCCTCAGGATGATAAGAACCAATGAAGGCTGGAGACAACTGGTGACATGGCTTAAAATCGATGTCAATGACTGGCGCAGATGCATTCACTCTTTGTGATTCATCATATGCAATAAAAATCTACTATTCTTCCATATTACTATTCTGTTTGCCTAACACTTCTGTTTGTTATCTCTCTTTTGAAACTCTTAACTCTCTTCTCTTGCTTTGTGTGCTACATGGAGTGTGGCAACTGGAACTGCTGCGCATCTGTGCAAAGTTCTACGTCAGTTAGTCAGCCGCTTGTACTTGAAACAGGAATGAAACGAATACCTTTCGATCTTTCTCTCAGTGATGACGATGACTGGTATTTTTTATTGGTCGGATATCCTCATCACCTACGTCTTCTCTAAGTCTCCGGAGTTTGTGCAATATAAGGCATTAAACATCCGCGAAGTCTACAACATCCAGGGTCTTTTTGTCAGTCCGTCGTTAGGCTTTTTTCTCACTCCCCACGATCTGTCGTATGACCTCGTCTACTACTACTAACGGGAAGATCGTCGATGATAGCTGACAGCCTTATCTCTATCATGTCTTTACTTCAAGAGCTTCCAGTGACCTATTTCGTTGTAGATTACTTGACATGTGGTACCGTCATACAGCTGTTGAATTAGGCTTATAAATGTTTCTGGTGCTACACTCTGTATTGTTGAGGCAGTCCCCAATTTACTACTTCTCGATTGATACTGCCATAGGCTTTTCCAAAGTCAAGCTTCCGTACCAGCTTCTGTTCGCTAGTCGTCGGACAGGATGGAAAAAGTGGAGGGGTGACCAGCCCTTGACGTGGCGTCCAAGGGATAAAGAATATTTGTGGTAGGTTAGCGCATTGATTGGTACGTCACGACTCCTTGGTTGGAGTCTGAGAGATAGCTCGAATCACTGGCTGGAAACGTTATCGTCTGATGATATAGCCAAGAATCGCAATCATCAATAGCGAACGTGCTGCAATTTCCTTTTTTCTTCCCTTTCTGACAATAATTCGAAGAATGTTGTTTGGTCTTGCTAAATATAATTGCTTCCCTAGCAGATAAAGTTCTTTATTGATTCGCTACCTATTTTTCTTTTTCATATGTTGTTTTATTATTATTATTGTGTGTGTGTGTCTATGTTGCAACAGGTTTTGTGTTTTCAATAAACAAAAGTGTTTTTTCAAGTATTGGCTTTTGTAGGGATTTTGTTTGATTGGTTGGTCTACAAGCTCGCCTTGTAACCAGAAGGTCCTGGTTTCAAACCCTGGTGGGTGCGTACTGATGAAGAGTCACAAGCGCTAGGATGAAACAACTGTCCAGTACTCCCTGGTAGGTTTCCCAATGGTACTATAACTGATGTCAGCTCATGATGAAATCCTCCAAGCAATTAAACAAAACCAACACTTGAAAGTCGATCTGATGCTCACTAGCGACTGGCCCTATATTCAGGTAGGCAGTTTCCTGGGGTTCTACAGGGGAAGCCGTGACCAGTAGGGTGCAGCAGGTTGAAGGTGAGGCAGTAACTCATCGAAGAAGACATTGCTAATTGGTCACGCTATGTCGTGCATGAATTGGCAGAATTTAGAATTCATGGACTGGCGCCTTTGGATCGGGTCCCAGTGGATGATGACTTGCATCCAGAAGGTCCTGGGTTCGAACCCCTGCTGAAGCAGATTCCCAAACTAGGAGAATGAAATAGCTGTCCAGTACTCTCAACTGCTTTTTCAACGATTCTCTAACTGATGTCAGTCCATGATGAAATTCTCCAACCAAATAAAGATATATATATATAAGTAGAAAAAGAGGGTTTAAAACATTACACTTACAAGGACATGATAAAATGATTTGCCTTTCTCTTGTACTATAACTCCACCCAAACCAACAGGATTCTTTGCATTACTATATCTAGCATGTAAGGCTTCACGAATCATTGCATCGAATTTCCCTTCTTTGAGTCGACCAGAAACAATCAGTTCAATGACCTGTGTGTGTGTATATGTGATAAATAATAAATACAAAACATTCAGAGAGAAATAATGATAATAATATGAGAGATAAGAGGCTCACTAGCGACTTGCCCTATTCAGGTAGGTAGTTACCTGGGGTTCTAGTGAGAAGTCAGGACCAGTAGGGTGCAGCAGGTCGGCTGTGAGGACAAATACTCGCCAAGGAAGACATTGGCTAGAGGTCACGCTATGTCGTGAATTGGCAGAAGTTAGAATTCATGAGCCATTGGATCAGGTCCTAGTGGCTTAATGGTATACGAGCTCGCCTTGTAACCAGAAGGTCCTGGGTTCGAATCCCATTGGGTGCGTACTACTGAAGAGTCTCAAACTAGGACGAAGCAGCTGTCCAGTACTCCCAGGTCTTCCAATGGTTCTCAAACCAATGTCAGCTCATGATGAAAATCTTGTAACCAATCAAATCCCTACAAACTAACATTTGAATCATAATAATGATTAGAAGTGAAGCGGGAACTAAGGTTGCCAAGGGATGAAGATGTCAAAGCCCAGCCAGAATCGGTTAGGAAAGGTGCACCTTCATCACTCTGAAATCAATCTGGAAGTCTTCCGCACACAGCATAAACAACAAGATTCAAATTTTCAACATAAATGTTAAGTCAATCACTTCTTCTATATAGGTGAGAAACTTGGTGTGCGCACGCCAAGAAAAGCGTTTCTAAAAGACACGCTGAAGACTTTTATCAATAGCTGCCTCCTGTAACTCCATAGTGAACATCAGATTGACGGTCGGCCAGAAAGAATTAACAACGAGAAACTACGAGAACAAAGTAACCAAGAACCCATTTTGCAACAAATATATCGGAAGAAAATGGAGATGGGTCAGACACGAGCTGAGGAAATCGACAAGTTCGGCGCAGGTACAAGGTTGACAGACAGGGGATCGTATGACGAGGAGCGGATGAGAGATTATGGGTAATCGTGGGACCAGCTAAAAAGGACAACAGAAAATAGAACAAAGTGGAGAAGTGCTGTTGAAGGCCTCTCTATTTTGTTCCACTCGTAACCCAACGGGACAATAATAAGTAATATGAGGAGTGTGCTGAACACTTTGATTGGACACTAGATAGTTAGTAAGTAACTAGTGTCATGCGTCTAATGCCTCGTTTGATGAAGGACGAGGTATACAGTACACAGAAAGAGATGCATTTAGACAATATTCTACTGATAAGTAAACAATGACTAATAAATTTAATTGAATTTTAGATTTTCCCGTCGATTGATTGATTGGACCGAAGTGTTCGGTCTCAGGTTGACATGTTGGCTTCTTGTGCAGATGCTTTGACGATGTCTAGGCATTTAATTAGTATTTACTTGGTGGATGGTGACTAGCAGTGGAATCCAGGATGCGCATTTCATCCTATTTGAGACTCGTCAGCTGGATGTACCTGCATTTCTCAGTGAGTGATGATGTTCCCACTGAGGCTCGAACCCAGTGCCCATAGTTTCAATTAAATTATTATGACCCGTTACACAAGAGGTGGCTCTCGTAGCCCAAGTGGTCTAGTGGATAACACTTTGGCGTTTGAAACTATAGGCACCGGGGCCGATCCTCAGTGGGAACATCAGCACTCACTGAGAAATGCAGGTACATCCAGTTGTTGACGAGTCCCAAATAGGACGAAATGCGCATCCTGGATTCCACTGCTAGTTACCATCCACCAATTAAATGACTAATAAAGTTAAAAAGATGTAAACACTTTTGTTTTGTTATTTCACTTACCGGTCCAGGTTTTCCTTCACATAAAAACATTTGGCCTAGTAAAGCGAATTTACTGTTATCAGCTTTTGTCAGCAGAGGTTTATTATTCTAAAATAATAAAAATAAGAAAGAAACAATCAAATACAAAAAATGTATACACGTACATATGCACCCAGATATCTTTTTGTTGAATAAGCTTTCCTTGACACAAGCCGAGTCGTGAGCTGGCTGTTAACTGGATCCCCAACGGGTTGGTAGCTGATGAAATCTCAGCCGAAGCATACAGAAGGCTCGTTTAGCATTTATCTGCCAACCTACGTCATCTCTGGTGTAGACGTGATATCCGACTACTGTCTAAAGGGTGTGTGTATTGCTCACCAGTTCACCCCATCCTCCTTTATGGATATGAGACCTGGCCATTGGAAGTGGGAGACATGAAAAGGCTAGCTGTCTTTCATTATAAGTGTCTGCGTTCTATCTCCCCTATGTGTTAAGTGGTATTATAAAGCGAGCAGTATTGAGGTTAGGCGTCGAGTGCTAGGTAAAGAGAGGAAATCAATCGACGAGACTGTGAAGTTACATCGACTGAGATGGTCAGAACACGTGTAACGTATGCCTAGCCATCACCTTCCTCGACGGGAAATGTTAGCTGACATAGGATCGGTGAGGTTGGAAAAGAACTAGTGGTGATCCAACCAAAACATGACTTCATCAGTCAATCAAATCCACAATAGTTAGTTTAAGCCGGCCAAGTAGGGAGTTGTAGACTTCCTTACTGGTTGGGGTCCTCGGGACGGTAAACACCAATTGCTGGAGACAATTGGTGATATGGTTGGCTCAAAATCGTTCTCGATGGCTGGCGCAGATGCATCCACTCCTTGTGATTTATAATATCCAATAAAATCCTAATGTTCCTCCATATTACTATTCTTTTTGCCTCATATTTCTGTTTCTTATCTCTCTTTACTCTCTTCTCTTGTTTTGTGTGCTATAAGGAGGGAGTGTGGCAACTTGAACTGCTGCACATTTGTGCAAAGTTCTACAGTGAAACCAATCAGTTAATTTTAACTGGTTGCATTCTTATTTCTCTGAAAGAATGCAGTAAACAGTATATAAAGGCAAATCTTCCTCTGCCTTGCTTACTGAAGCTGGTGTCCCTCAAAGTGTTGTTCTCTCTCCTCCTCTTTTTTTCTTTCTTCTTACATGACACTTGCCTCTTTCGGAAGAAATAAATTTTGTTTCATACGCTGATGATGTGACCGATCTCGATCTAACTGTCCCAAACTGAACAACTTCTAAACACGTCAGACTCCTCATACCATTCAATTGCGAAATGACTGGTTGATATTTTAGAACCTGTAAGAAAACAGATATGCCAGCATTCGCTTCATGACACCTTTCAATTCATCGACTGTACATACAAGATATCAACGTTAATGTTAGGTGGTTGGAGGCAATCGGCAGGACGCCCCACCTGACCTAGGTTTCGTGCTCGTTGGCACTCACCAATCAGTCAGCAAGGCGTATCTGCAATCACTTTGAAGGAACTCATGCCCCCTCTGAGATTCAAACCCGCATCACCCAGTGCTGCGTGCAGTCAGAGACGTTACCACTGAGCAGCTACTCGGGCTGACGATTGATCTCTTGTAGGACTGTATCGAATACTTTCATTGGACACTAGTCAGTAACTAGTGTGATATGTCCAGTCCTTTGTTTGGTGCAGACTGAATTCTATCAGTCAGGTTTTACTTACTTTTTACTTTACTTCGGCTATCTCCTACGGGAGGATGAGCCGGCTTCATGAACATCTCGAATCATCGCTGCCCAGGCGCGGCGATCTGATGCAAGGTTTTGCGACAGGGTTTTCCAATTCTTGTTCCACAGACGGAGTCCGTAGACGGTTTGTAGCCCCAGGCACTCCATATCAGCCCTGACTGTACCACGTTTGTTCATGAAGTTTCATGGGAATTTTGTACGAGTGATGTCCCCAGAATCGCTCGGCCTTTTGTTTGAGAGTGCAGCTCTAGCCTGTACACAACCAAGTGTGACCTACAAGGCAGTAGGAGTGGTGTAGGGAGTCCACTATCCATTGGCAGCCGGTGACCGGAGTTCGGTTCATACGCCTTTTTGAATGGGGCCAGACATCCAGGAAATCCAACAAACCCTTTGTCCATACGTCTGCCAGTGAGCTCCAGTGAGCTTCATACGCCAGTCGTTGGAGGTTTGGAATCAGGGTTTAGCCATCTCCCCTAGACTGTCATCCAATGGACAGTCAACCCGGTGAAGAGCGCCGGGCATCCGCTTTCGCCCTCTCATTTTGGTGAAAAACACCTCCGCCACGTGAAGGCAGTGAGTAGGACTTCCTCAGGAGAAACTATGTAAGACGCCCGGTCATATGGGAGCATTTCAAGAGGTGTGCGGAAGGGTGGCCAACCCGCAGCGCAAGGCACCCACCCCCGACCATCCTGAGGCTTTGGAGGCCACCATTCAAAGTATCTGAGAAAAAGTACGCTCTCTCTCTCTCTCTTGACAATGAATCACAATTTACCAACGTTACACTAACGCAAACTGTCTGTTATATTTGTCAATATATAGACGAAAACCAGTTGTGCATCGGATTGCCAACAGCCTCTTTAAAAGAGCTACTACTGAGATGCACTCTTATATGCCATTCAGGTTCAACAGCCAAAAAGATGCGATTGCAGTGGAATCTCCTCTGAGCCGACTGCTAGCAGACTTAAGTCAACTATTGATGCCCTAGAAGAAGGATTACACTTTTCGAGAGAAATCTTCATGCAAAACGGATATCCACCAAGATTTATTGATAAGAAAATCAAGCTGAAAATTCGAAGGCAAGAGATGTCATCCATGCCAAGGAGAGAATCTTTACGCGAACCTCGATTGCAAAGGTGACCTACTTAGTGATGTCCTTAAGAGAATAATTTCGGCTCCTTTAAGAAAGGCTTTCTTTGCAGCAACACTGAGAGTAGTGTTCTCCAGTCGCCTATTGATCCGCGGAAACCGAATGACAATGCCCCGCGTCTGACCACTTTTATGTGAATATATAAGTTCACCTGTTGCTATGGTGACAATTATTTTGGTCGCTCGACGCGTATCCTGTCCAACAGGCTCGAAGAACACTCTCCCAGATGGCTGCAGAATGGTAGTAGTAGCTCGGAAAGGAGTGCGGTAATCAAACACATTTTCAACACTGGTCATTCGATTTCAACACACGTCTCCTTCAAATTAATCTACAAAGTGAAGAATAACGTGTCTCCTTTGCATTCGTGTAGCCTTAGTTATTCAGTTGGAAAAACTAATTATGTATACAAATGACAATCATTCAACCACTTCTACCATCGTGACAACATCCGTGTTGATTTCTACTGACGTGGTGTTTGTGTTACTGCTTTCCTGACTCCTTAAAACTTTTGTAATTCTTTAGAACTCTTACATAATTGCATATTTTCCTTCGTTTCTATGTGCACATCCTGATTACAAAGTAACTCTAATGCACTTACTCATCTCATCTTATGCATTCATTGACTAATATTAACAACTATGCTTGTAATAACTCATCACTTTTGTTACTACCCTATCTAATGAAAAGAAGATTGTATATAAATGCGAATGTGCATCTAAAGGGGAAAATGACCTCACCGAAAAGAACGTCTTCGCTGAACTTTACTGGCTTTGTTTTCATTGATGTTTGAATGGTAATGTTTCATGAATAGCTTCTTGTCAGACATAGGCCAGTGGTCTAAGCTAAATAGTCTTACATTAAATCCCTCCAAATGTCAGATAGTTAACTTCACCTCGAGTCATAAACGTGATCTACACGAACTGGTTCGTTCACAAGAAACTAAATCAAGCCCTAAATACATACCTTGGAATAGTTCTTTTCACTGACCTTTCCTGGTCACTCCACATCTTGTCGGTTTCTAAGAAAATGTTTCAGCTAACTATCTACATTAAGAAGTTAAGACAACCAGGTAGGTATCAATCGACCTGTACTTTTACAGTTCGGTAACTCTTTCATCTTATCTAATATTCTTTATTACCCCCTCCTTAGTCTTTCTTGGGCTACTCAAAAACGACTGTGTCATATTATGAAGGGTATTAAAGGTTGTCAGTAAGGTAGGCAAATAGTGTCCCACTGAATCAGCTAGCTCGTTACTATTGTAGTCGACATACCCACCTGAACTCATGTTAGAAATTGGACTATAGCCATACTATCTGACTCTCACATCACCATCTTCACTTACCCAACTCTTCCCTTCCTTATATCTTATCAGGTAGTACTAGAAGTCATTAGAATAAAAGATTATATTCCCGCCCACACACAACTAAGTGCAAAAACTCAACGACACCCTGTTTGGTCCACATTCTATGTGATACAGGTAGGCGTTAAGCATGAAACTTTGCACTTAATATGTAAGTCATATATATATATCGAAAACGAGACATGCACTAGATACAGCGAATGTTAGCTCAACAAGAACAACAACCACTAGCATTTTCATGCATTTGGCAATGAGCCAATCACCCTCCTCCTCCTGCTCCTGTGTTATGGTTAATGAGCAAGTATGAGTAAAATAAACTGTTGCAATATTTTTTTTAAAACCACCACTTTGTGACTCTAAATTTAACTCCAAATTTGAATACAATCAAAATCTGAAAATTCAATATACCATAGTTGAAATCTTGAAACAAGTTGTTCTTGCAGCAGAAATCAAAATGTTGTGGAATAATATTTAATTTGTTCATTTTGATATAATGCTTCAGCTCTTACAGAATGCACTACATCTGGCGGCATCAATTCATGATGTCCTTGACAGTTGGTTTAAACCACTGCCGATAGCTGAAGACTACTGGTGATATGATTCAAAATCGTTCTCAATGACCGGCGCAAATGCCCTCAATCTTTTTCACCTTCTATATCCACTAAACCTTCAGGTTTTTCTATATTACTAATCTTTATCTTGTACATTTCTGCTTACAGTGGTTCTTTCTTGAATCTTCTTCCTTCCTTTCTTTCTTTGTTTTCTCTACTATTGTGTTATATTGTGTGGCTAGTCGGTTGAACTGTTAAACTTCTGTGCAAAGTTCTGTGTGGAAACTCAGTTGGTTAATTAGTCACAGTGGCTGAAACAGACAAAAATCACCTCACAAAAGGCTACAAGTCTACACGACGACCAACAAGCCTATAGGCACAGAGAATTACTGAACGTTTGAAGCTAAATTTATAGCCGTAGAAAGTAATTAAAAGTTTTCCTTTACTGCAATAACCAAAGTTTTCACTGCTTTTTCTGCTTGATTATGTAATCTTTAGATAGAATCCCCGTTTACATTTTATAATCCATGGGAACCAGTTGATCACAAGTGCAAAAATCTACTCAGCTTACCAATGTCCACACAACAGCATAGTATTATCAGCCATCACTGTGGTTGGTAGCAGTTACACCAGTTTATATAATTTGTTTCAACTGAAAGATTCAATGTCACTTTATCATAAAATGATAATAGTAATGGGTAGGAAGAGACGCTTTTAAAGGTGTTATATGACTAAGATGTGTCGTAAGACTAATCAAAGCTAGAAACAGAACCGTTCGCAGCATTATCTACTATCACAAAACATGGAAACAAACAAAAACTACAACAAAGAACTTTTCACCGATGTGCAGCAGTTCCAGTCGCCACACTCCCTCATTGTAGCACACAAAGCAAGAAAAAGTAAAAAGAAATGCTAAACACAGACAGTAAACAAACATATGAGGCAAAAAGAATAGTAATATTGAAGAACAATATAGTTTTATTGGGTATTATAAGTCACAAGGAGTGGATGCATCTGCGTCAGCCACTGACAACGATTTTGAGTCAAATCACCAAATTTTCTCCAGTCACCATTGGTTTTACCACCCCAAGGACCCCGAACAGTCAGGAAGTCTACACCTTCCTACGTGGCTGGCTTAGACTAACTGTTGTGGGTTTCATTGACTGATAAAGCCAAGTTTCGGTTTTACCACCACTAGCTCTTTTCCAACCTCGCCGATCCTACGTCAGCTAACATTTCCCGTCGAGGAAGGCGATAGTTAGGTAAACATAACAAACGTCCTAACCATCTCGATCAATGTAGCTTCACAACCCCATGGATTGACTTTCCCTCCTTACCTAACACTAGACGCTTAACCTCAATATTACTCACCCCATCGTACCACATAACATAGAAGAAAGAACGGAAACGCCTTTGATCAAAGATAGCTAGCCTTTTCATACCTCCCACTTTCAATGGCCATGTCTCACAGCCATATAGGAGAATGCAGTGATCTGGTGAGCAGCACACACGTCCTTTGATCGACAACCAGACGGATATCACGCCTTCACCAGATGTGGCGTAAGTTAGCAGATGTCACACCAGCCTTTTATATATGTGATGAGATTTTGTCAGCGATCAGCCAGTTGGGGTTGATGCAACTTCCCAAACAAGACAAGTGGTCAATAAATTCTGCCACTTCACTCCTGCTTATCTTTAAGCTAGGTGTCAATGTAGTCCAGTCCTGTACTGTCATCTTACAACTGACACGAAGAGCGAGTAGCATGCCAAACATTCGGAGATTGCTGCTCAATGTGTTCAGAAGACTGCATTTTATCAGCGCCTTCACCTTGGAACATTATATCATCTACATATTCTGGTTGTAGACGTGTAGAAATCAAGTGAGTAAAGGTTTTTAGAAAGTTGAGAAAGAATTCACCAACAACAACAAAAAGACATAGTACTCACACGGGACAGTAATCAGTAGACAAACAAAATTGATCACTCTGAACCAAGCAAACAATGAATGAATTAGGTGTGGCGAAAAAAGAGACTAACCGTTTTATCATATGATCCTAATAACGATCCATTATTTGTAACCGTACCATTTGAAGAAGCCATATTGATAACCATCTAAAGAAACACAAAAGAATAAAGTGGAATACAGAAGGGGTTTTTAACTAATAATAGACAATACACAATCAGAGGAATTGATCGATATAATAACAACTGCATGCATACTGATGCACTTGACACTAGAGCAGACTTCGGGTGCACTGCAGATACTTTGACGAAGACTGCAGATAACTGCTTCACTTTCTGTAATGCACCCTAAGTATTTTGCGCCGAAATATTTGCACTACGCCTGAAGAAAATGCTAGCTGGGAACACCCCAAAGCGGAAGAAAGTTTGAGCTTGTGAAGTGCATAATTAAATGAACCATCACACCACAATCAAATGAGTACAAGTGGACTGTGTCAAGGCATGAGTATATATTTATGCCTTTCGCGCATATGCAAAAGGAAAATTAAAGCCATTTATCTTGAGGTTACCTGTTTACATTATTATTTAATTTCCCATAGAGCACAACAAAACGTCAGACTTACTTTTTCTTCACCATCTTACTACATCCTTGAAGAAAAACCTGTTGAATGGCTTTCAAAATACAGCTATATATGTTTTAAAGAGACAAAACCATCGAGGGGTTGGAGCATTGATGCTCTGAATTATAATTCAGACTGAATAATATTGCATTAAACGACATACTGTAGGTCAAGACTGGAAAACTGTATCCAGGCTGCCAGTCCTTGTCTAAAAGGGGACTCACACATTCTACAAAGGGTTCAAAAGAATGCAACACGTATGGTTCTCGGCACGACTAACTTATCATACGAGGAAAGACTAGACAGTTTAAATCTCTTCTCCCTGTCATACTGTAGGCAGAGAGATTTAATTCTAAATTATGACTACAGACCTGACCTATTCTCTCTTTTCCTTCCCACCAGGTCGGAACACCTGAGAGGACATAGCAGGAGAGTTCAAAAGCCAAAAAGAAATCATATTGCCGTTGAGTACTGGTTCTCACACCGAGTCATAAAATCTTGGAACCAACTCCCAGAAGAAGTGGTGTCTGCAACCTCAACTGATTCATTCAAGAAGGGTTTGGACAACCACAGAAATTTACTAGAAAAGAATTAACATAGGCTCCAAGCCTTCTATTCTCAACCAATAAATCTGAATCTGATATGAATTAGTATTTAATTGAAGATTCTGTACAAAAAGTTCTTTATTAGCTCCACTTTTTCACCTCAATATTAATAGTAACGTACTCTTTGGCCTTCGAACACTACTTCGTGGTGGTATACCGTTACAAAAATTGCCTATAGGCATCATTTTAACTGAGTTGCCAAAAATATTAACACAATAATACTCTAATAATCATAAACTGAATTACCTCAGAGTTTGAGCCCGTCAGATAGAAAGGTCCAGCAGCAGCACCAATCGCCACTCCGGAATTCACGTTTGACGCTTTAAATACATCTAACAGATCATAATGCTTCACGAGTTAAACTGGAAACGATACATACTCTATCCTTCTTCGGGACTGGCAACAGATAATCAAAACTCCCTACGTCACAAATGGTTCCCTTACCATTTAGTCCTTGTAAGATATATAGACAAATTCATATCAGCATTTTTGAAAAGTACCTTTTAATGTCAGATTATAAGGAGAACTCGTGAGGTCTGGACATTCAACAACTGAACACTGTACATTCTCAAAACAGCTTTTTAAATTATCTCTAAGTGCTAAGAGAAGTACATTAACAATATACTAACTTACCGAGTGACACATCCTGAAGTGTAGGATTGTGCAGGTCAAAAGAGCTCATGACCTTGATTAGACTTTGGAAACTGCGCCTTAACATTGATAGTCTCAAATGTATTCAGATTGGATTTCATAAAAGTTTAAAATAATACGTTAGCAACCGAACTAACCATAGTGAGAATTTTCTCCTTCGATACAGTCATCACCGGAAAATGATCCCATTTTAAGGTAGTTGTAAGATAGGAGATTATCATGCATACGATTTAAGTAGAATGTAATATTCTCACTATTAGCACACTAACGTAATATGTTGTTGTTCCACTACCCCAAGTATCTGCACCTAAGTGCAATATGAATAGATTCTCAAGAGTTAAATGACCCTGACAAAATCTTGTCTAATACGTATCTACACACGTGTAATTTCTTCAAATCCCTAAATAATCTCCATCTCTAGTATGCGACATTTTCTCTTAGTATTACATCCTTCAAATATTTAAGACTGATTTCAGCATTTCACAATATTTCAGTATTTAATCTCTTAATAAAGGAGAGTCCATACTTTCAATAGATAAACTGAGCTTATACTTCCGTCCAGCCGTTTCGTCGTGAGTCACTTTGCGAGTGCACACGCCGCTAATATGGAAGAAATCTTTCTGCCAGTGAATATTTCAAAACAAGACAGTAGGGCATTTTGTCTGCTATTTTGAAAGGATGGGGATATAACCCAAAAGGCCCATAAGTTACAATTAACCGTACATCCTTTGTATGGTAATCATGACTCAGGGATGGCTGTGGGGACCTTTGGTAAAAAAGAATAAGGTATAGTTCCCAGAAAAATACTGAAAAGTGTCTCCGTGTGGCTGACTACTTGACACCAATTGATAATCTTAGACAGGCTATTTCCTCAGCTTGACAGATGATTTCCATTCCGGGGAATGCAGGTTTTAGATTGAAAAGATGCGTCAGCAACTCCGCACAAGTAGTAGATGCTATATCATCAGAAGAAATTACACCATCAGTGAAAGGAATGAAGTTTGCAAAGCATTATTTGAACACGTGCACGAAGTGCACGCTAGTTTTCCATAAGTAACAAATTAGACTGACTCGAAAATTGTCTAGCACCACATTGGTGGTACAAATTATCGGTGTAGAACATTCGTAGCCAACCGAATCAAAACAGTTCACAACCTTATACAGGTTTCCCGTTGATGACCTTTGTTCCCAAAAAGATGTTTTATACTTTACACCTCATGAAATGTTCTATAAGGATGAATATCTTAATATGTAACACAAGGGCCCCTAATTCCAAATGAAAGGAAACACGTACTATTACTGCCTTCGAAACAACATATCATGGAGTTAATTCTAAGACGCTACCACAGTGCAGAAGGGCATGTAGGCTCTACGCAGTTACTGGCAACTATCACAGAAAGGTTCTTGATAACACGCCTAGGTGTAACAGAGAGAAGGGTCATCGGGAATTGCATTCTCTGAAGGAGGAGAACTACGAAGTCACAGTTGCAGCTTATGGCACCCATCCCAACTTCCAGAACAGAAACGGACAGCCACCCTTTCTCTTCAGTAGGTGTTGACTATTTAGGGCCGATAGCACTGTCAATAAGTAGGACATCTTAGGAGCACTCTAGTTATACTTTCACGTATAGGAAATTACAAGCCCTATATCTAGAGGAAGCACAAAACCTATCTACTGACCCCTTTATAAGGTTGCTGATGAGGTTTATTGCTGGGAGAGGACATCCAAAGGAAATATTCAATGACAGTGGAACCGATTACGTTGGGACGAAATGAGAATTAGACGGATGCTTAGAGAAATCCAAACAAGACAAAATACATAACGCCTTGGTGAGTAGAGGTAAGTACTGTTATTTTGTCCCACCTGCCACAGGCCATTGGAGTGGTGTTTTGGAACGTGTGATTCTTACTGTACTCAGGGTTCTAGGTGGACTTGTTCTTCAACAGTGGTTGACTAAAAAAGGCCTTACGACCTTGCTGATAGAGGTTGAGCATATTGTAAATAACACTCACCTCAGACCATGAGAATCTCGAAGTTTTGACACCTGACAAGTTACTTTTGCCAAGGAAATGCCCACCAGGTCACGTGGGCCAGGCCTAATAGTCAGCAGGTAGTGTTGCTAGAGTACACGTCCAGCAGAAACTGATAGCCACACATCAGTCCTGGTCGTTATTTCTAGTTGAAACCAACCTGAAGCGATGTCAAATCTATGCAAGCAGCCGAACCAACTGGTTTCGTAGACTAGAAGTTCAGTTGAACTGCACACGTTTTTAAGAAAGGAAGGAGATCAAGCCATTGAGGCTAAAATTAATATAAACTAGGGGTTGCATAACGTACAAAAGGCATGATTAATTGTGTTACCTGTTGGATCCAAGGGACCAAAATCGTCTATTAATGTATACGACGAAGATTCCGTGTTAACAATATCTCAGAAAGTTACCATTACCTCGAAGATGTGCAGGAGCTGAAGCTAATAGAGGGATCTCGTTCGTGCGGAAATGGACATATCACCATAGGTTCACTGTGGGCCGCTAAATGTGGTAAATTTGGGTTTAGCGTGGGTGATGTCAAGGAATATGAACACTGAACGTTGGTTCATTGACCTTGGTCACCATTGGCGAGCAACTTGAAGGCGTAACGGTTCGATTGTGTGCAAGTTGGAAGATGAGAAGAGAATACGAATAAAAGTACCTTCTAATTTTACACAAAAAATTTGTTTCTAGACTTGTATTAATCTTCGCTTTAATTGCCAAACAATATAACTTCGTTAAAAGAATACTGGTGTTTTGCAGTTAAAGTCGAGAAAATACATAGTCATTATCTGTTCAAAGCGTCTACGTTACAATAGGAACTTAGGGCTAAGTTCCTTGACAGGTGATAACAGTAAGACAATGACATGAAAGGATGTACTGTCTGCATTATCAATCCTGTACGTTTCACTAGGATTTGCAGTACGCTTGAAGTCTGTTTCAGTTCCAAGACGAGAACGTAGTGTCATCTTGTCAGCTGTTCAGATGTTGATTCTGGAGACAGGGGAACTAAATCGCCTCGCATGTCATTCACTTTTCTGACTAATTAAGTGACGGTGACATATCATTTATGTGTAGTCGGCAGGGTGTGCGTGCACTGTGATCAGCATAGCGTCTAGAGCGATAAGTATTCAACAATGGGATTATTCAAGGAGAACCCTACCAATATAATATCAAGAAGATCAACTTATGTGAATTCTGTTAGACGGAGGTGGTGGAAATATTGGGAATTTCTGAGATGGAGAAGGTGAGCCCACCGTATGCGAGTGTCTTAGAATTAAAAACAAAGCTTCAGCTGAAATGCGCAGACAAAATACTTTCAGCACCAGTACAATGCCTTAATAAATACTTCAACCTTATTTTTGCAATAAGTCAACCCGCCTCACAAAGCGTGCGTAGTCTGCTAGATCTCTGTCAAAACAGCATGGCCTTAACTTCGGTAAACTAAAAAATCTACTTTTCTTCATTGAAAGGATGCAGTCACCCACTTTAAGAACTGTAATCTCTAGTGTTTTATCACAAACGCTTAGTAAGAATTGGAGAGGAATCGTGCTCTTGTCCAAGCCAGATAAAATACTAAGTCGCGTCATCCTGAAGAAAATACAGGATGCAGAACTCGGCCAACTCAGAACAAGCTGGATTCAGAAGGGGCAAATTATGTGCTTATCAAATCGCAATTCTAGGCATCATCATCGAACAAAGAATAGAATGCCAGTTAAACCTGTACCTTAACCTCATCGACTTCAAAAGGCTGTCTGCGGACATCGCTGACCACGAAGTTACTTGGAAATTGATACAACACTATGGCGTGCTGTGCCCAAGTCTTTATCAGCCATGTTCAACAGCCATGACAGTGGTTTACGTCAGGTGGTCAGCAACGGAAAACTCAGCGAGGCGTTTCAAGTGTAGACATGAATATTACAAGGCTGTCTAGTATCATAAATGACATTTCTTATTGTGGTGGCCTAACTTTCCTGGAGATCGTGGGGAGCTTGAATACGGCTATGCGCTCGACTGCCTAGAAGACACTAGAAGACCTGGACTTCAAGGAAAATTTATTTCTGATACCACGTAAACTCGAGGACTAACACGCGAAGGCCAAAGGACTGGCTGAAGAAACAGCGAAGACAGGACTCTGGGTGAGCACAGAGAAGACGAAGGTGACGAAGATAAACAGTGGACGGTGACCGCAACCAGCACCATTCGCTATCAATGAAAAATTTGAAAGAGGTTACTCCCTTCACTTATCTGGCTGGGCAGCATCGTTTCAGCCTAAAGTGGAACGGAGGAAGATGTCAAAACCGGAACCGTAAAGACAAGGCACACTTTTATCACTCTGAAATCAGTTTGGAAATCCTCTACACTTGGCATGAAGGACAAGATTCGGACTTTCAGCATGTTACTGAGTTAGCCAGTACCTCTGTGTCGGCAAAAAACTGGTGAGCGCGTCAAGAAAAGGCTACTTCAGACTTTTATCAACAGCTGCCCCCGCTCTATGTTGAGGACCAAATGGCCGGTCATAAAGAATTAGCAACAAGAAACTATGGGAGCACACCAACCAAGAACCTGTCGCTTAAAAAATATGTAGAAGAGACGAGATGAAGACCTTCACATAATGTAGCGTGCCAAGCTACTTCTCCAGAGGAACCGGAATGGGAGAAAAAGGGTGGAGATTTCGAGGGTGATATGGAGATGATAGCACTAGGAAGAGATCAGGGAATGTGGACAATCATGAGGACAGCTAAGGGTAATTGCAGAAAATAGCAGAAGACAGAGATGTGCTGTCAAGGTTCCACCTTCCACTTGGGACACTAGGAACAATAATAATAACCTTACTGTCCGCCTAAGTACTGCTTCATCCGGTTTTAAACCCGGGCATTGCTAAAAGTCGCGAAAATTCCTGGGAATGTAAGTTCCAGACAATACTTGTATGAAGAAGGGTCCGCTCTGTGTCTGCTCAACTTGTGCCGATGCCTTCATTGGTGACGCTAGGTTGACCACAGACTCGGACTTTATTGAGTTGTTCCTCGCGCTCATGTGATTTACCTGCGCTTGTCTGAGGTGTCTCCTCTCCAGTATTCAATCTTCCATGCGCGCTAACTGCTCGGGGAACAGGTCTGTAACTTGGGTATCCATTGCCTGTCGCGCATTCTCCTGAAGGGTTTGAATCCGGTGTCGCTTCGCTACAACCCCTCTCTTGAGCTGCTATTGGGGGCATCAGAACTTTCATGGGAATCTGTCTTCCATGTCCTCCCCTAGCCCGGTACGTTCGAACCAGGTGACGCCTTTTGCACGTGTTTTCGTTTATATTCATTTATTGCTTACTGTTGATTGATCTTTAATAACGGTGGGCCAAAATTCTGAAAAGAGTGTTCGTGTGAACACCAGTAATTTAGAAAATAGCACCAGCTCGTCTAATAACACATTACCACCCCTTATTATTGGTACTTCACCCAACATAAAAGACTCGAACATAACTCTGACCCCTGTAATACAGGTGGAAGATGTTCTGTCTGAAAAAGTAGAGCTCTCTTACTTAACATGCATTATTAAAGAGATGCAGCTACAGATTGATGAATTAAAAACGAAATTAAGGTCATTTGAATGTATACCCGAAACTATCTCACTTATGAAAAAGGAACTGCAGGATCCTACAATCCTAAAGCTTTTTAATATGACCTCTAGAATGACGCCTACTGACTCAGAAAATGCGAAGGAGCTAGAAAACGCCATTGACTTTCTATCCAGCGAAGTTGTTAAAAGGCTGGCTTCGAAACAAAACGCTATAGTGTATAATGTACCAGATAGCGAGCCCATAAAGTCGGTTCAGCACTCATTGCTGAAGGCTGCAAATCTCTTGAGTGCACCTTGTCAGTGCATTCGCCTAAGTAAAAAAGACCTAAAGCATCCCTGTCCTATACTCTTTAGGTTCGACAGCTACATAATAGCTGAACGATTTAAGAAGGCCGAAGATCTTCTGGCTACTGCCACTAAATTCAAGACTATTAAAGTAGTCTCGGATAAAACAACTAACCAAAGGCAAGCAACCAAGAACTCCTTCGATACAAAGTTGACCACACCGAGAACTACACCTGGTATCAGTGCTAAAGTGTCGACGGACACTGAAGCACAGCAAGTCACCTGTATAGTGTTGGAAAAAAATCGGCAAGTAAAAGCGACTCGAAACTCAGTAAGAGCAGTGTCACTGGGTGCAATCCTAAAGTACATGAGAGCACATCTGGAAAACCTGCTGACATACATGAGGTTGATATTGACTCACAAACTATGTCTGACCAGAAACCACTGGCAGACCACACTCAGTCTGGATGCAAGCCCGAGAGTCCCGCAGTAGAAACTGCAAGAAAGACGACAAAGCCTAGAGTCCCACTCCAGACTTCGACATACCTCCCTCTCAATAAGTCTAATAAGCAACATGTCAGTCTAAAAAAAGACAATGCATGGGTAAAAAACCATATTCACAAAAAAGTCATCCATCATGTGAATGAGAACACCCCTTCCCGAACTAGGAGTAATATGCCTAGCAACGCACATAACTTAGGAATGCAACGTAGAACGGATCATCAGGATATAAGGAGCACTAAACGGGGCTCGTATAGGCACCATATTAATGCATATTCTTGTCCAAACTCTCACACTATCTATGTTGAACCTCAGCAACATAATGAGTATAGATCGACACTTGACCCTCTCAATAACTTCACTCACACATGTGATGTGAGCCAATATGCATACGACTATGAAAGACCCATGAGGTACAACTACCAAGGTAATCTTAACACAGGGTACCTAGGTCAAGCAAACTATATATCACCAGTAAATGAACGCAGATGCCCACCCATGGATGCTAAAAGTCAAAACATGCAACAGGATTATTTTCGGATGCAGCAAACAATAGCCCCACTCGCTGCACAATTCATCCAGGAAATAGTACACACACTGACTCTGTCTCACCTCAGAGCCCCTCCAAACATAACGTTGGAATAGTAACAAGTAACCATGTTAACCTCTCCCCCAATAACTCTGGTTTACTAACGATTATGCTCCTGAATGCTAGATCTCTCCTTAACAAAATAACATCGCTTCGCTGCCTGGCATACATAGAACGGCCAACACTGATAATGGTGACTCAAACCTGGCTTACTACTGATATACCTGACTCAAAGCTAGTAATAGACAACTACGACATCTATAGGAACGATAGAGTCGACAAAAGAGGAGGCGGCTGCTTAATATATGCCTCTAAATCCACTAACTCCAATACTTTCAATAACCCAACTACTGACAAACTCCCTGAATCTAAGTGGATAAGCATCCACACAAACGAAAACAAAATTCTGGTGGGATGTATATACAGACCCCCTAATAGCCCTGAAATGACTGATATAGCTATTGGAGAAATACTAGAGCATGCAGCTACGCTGTACTTTGACTACAAAGTAGTCTGTGGCGATTTCAACTTACCTGGAGTAAACTGGGATACCTGTACAGGACCTAGAATCCATGATGAGCTACTGCAAGCTATAGACGTAGGCGGATGGAAGCAGTGCGTACGCCTCCCTACAAGAAATGAAAACACTCTTGACTTGATCCTTTGTCATGAAATTGAGCCCATCTCGATAGAGGTAGGAAATAAACTTGATAACAGTGATCACAACATATTGTACTGCACGCTACCCCTCCGACCAACAACTAAATACACACCTAAAAATTCCCCGATGCACTATCAGTATAGGGACTATAAGAATGCCGATTGGGAATTCCTATCAGATCTGTTGAGAAGTTCTGACTGGGAAGAATAATTCATCAACAATAACTTAGAAGTATCACTCGATATTTTCTACAAAACAATTGGCTCAGCAAGAGACACAATCGCTCCCCTAAAATCTGCTCTGAAGACACCAACTCCATTTATAGACCGCAAAACGCTACTAAAACTAAAGAAATTGAAAAGGAAATACCGTTTATTTAAGGAATTTAATGCGTCAAACCAAATACATGAAACTCTTAAACTGCTTGAAGAGAAACACAAAATGATGTCACAACTTGAAGAAAATAAAGCGCTTGTGGGTAACTCCAAAACTCAGGAACTTTGTAGGATATTGCAGAAACGTCTGAAAAGCAGTAAAGACAATACTGTAAGCAGCTTGGAACATAAGGGTATAATATACAATGATCCCCAGGTTATAAGTGAACTCCTCAATGAGTGGTTTTGCAATGACGCCAGAGTGCACCCGACCCCAAATTTCCAAATGATCTGCAAAAGCAACCACAAATTAGGCGGAATAGACTTTAATAAACAAAATATAGACTCAGCGATTAAGACTTTGAAGTCTAATGGTAGTACTGGAACAGATGACATACCATCTGTCATGTACAAAAATGGTAGCACGGAAATGGTAGTCTTGTTACTTAGAATATTTACTCTC
Organism: Trichobilharzia szidati; assembly: GCA_944472155.2. Classification (NCBI taxonomy): domain Eukaryota; kingdom Metazoa; phylum Platyhelminthes; class Trematoda; order Strigeidida; family Schistosomatidae; genus Trichobilharzia; species Trichobilharzia szidati. The sequence continues at coordinate 5,739,708 of OX235277.1, forward strand.
TCACTGGAAACTGGAACTTATCCTGAAGTGTGGAAAACCACATACATCTTACCTAAGCACAAAGCAGGGGCCAAAACCAGTGTATGCAACTATAGACCTATCAATATAACACCGGTAATATCCCGAATAATGGAGAAAGTGGTTAAAGACCAAGTGTAAGACAACTTACTAGAACATGAACTTATCAATCCATCACAACACGGATTTCTTAAAAAAGATCATGTGTGACCTGTCACATAGACTTTTTCAATGAAGTTACACGAAGTAGGGACAACAGAGAACTAGTAATTGTGCTATATTTCGATATAACAAAAGCCTTCGACAGAGTTCCCCATAATCTGCTAGTCAGCAGGTTATGCTCACTAGGGATATGTGATCCTCTCCTGAGCTGGATAAAATCATTTCTCTGTGGCCGAAGTCAGACAACTAAAGTTGGCTCGATAATCTCAAGGCCTAAACCAGTAAGTAGTGGTGTAATCCAGGGAAGTGTATTAGGCCCACTCTTATTCACAATATATATAAACAGTATCTGTGAATGCTTTAGTGTAGGTAAACCAATACTATATGCTGATGACTTAAAAGTGACGTATAAATGCAAGAACACAGATCTTGGAATAACAGTAAACGCCATACAGCAAGAATTAGAAAAAATGGATAGATGGTGGGACACCTGGCAACTACAATTTAATGTCGAAAAATGTGGCTGGCTCTGCATAGGTTGCAACAATTTAGAACTTGACCTGACAATTCAAGGCCATGCACTTCAACGACTGGAATCTGTACTGGACCTAGGGCTGAAATATTCACATAACTTATCATTTTCTGAACATATCTCCAAACAAGTGTCAAAGTCACGCAGACGTTTTGGATTTCCACTCAGGAACTTCTACAGAAATGAGTCTAGAATTCTGTTGTACAAGGTTTGTGTGCGTCCTTTATTTGATTGCTGTTCATTCATGTATAGTAGTATACGCATAGAGGACAAATTGAAAGTCGAGGGAGTGCAGAGGTACTTCACGTTAAAATTACTAGGAACCGAAAATGGTGCGAACTACTCCACTAGATGTGATATTCTAGGACTAGAAACACTATGGCTAAGACGCCTGAGACTAAACTTGACACTTTACTGTAAGCTTCTAAACCACTTAGTTCTTACCTCTACTAATGGCACTCGACTTTCAGATGACAATGGCTACAAACTAAGACACACTAAGGGTACAGTAGCTATCGAACAATGTAAAACAGCCACCAGGCAAAAGTTTCACTTGATTAGGTATGCACAGATATGGAATAAACTGCCAATGGAAATGCGTCAAGCAAGTACATTGGCCTCCTTCAAAAAGGTGCTTAATGACAAACTACAAGAGCTTGCAAACGATAGTAGTTCTAGTTCCTATCTGAGAGCCTCCGAAATTATAGGTCCATTTAATGTATAAGCTTAAATACTACACCTGTTGTTTTTTGCCTATATTTATAATTCTAGATAAAACGCTAACGGTTAACATACCTATCCTCAAACAGACAAGAAATCTCGTTTGTAAAACTACTACCCAACACAATAAGTGGAATAAAATGGACATAAACCGACAACATGAAAAAGGTATAACTCACCACAACATCACATGGACAGATGTACGCTCGTTGGGCACCATATATCCGTCACCAACTGCAACCCACCTTTCCTTAGATAATGTGATGAACTTATATCCATAATGTTGCTGAGCAGTTAATATTCTCAACTCCTGTCGGAACAGCTGAAATTCATAAACCTTCCTCACGCTAAGAAAATACCCACAAGCAGTAGAAATCCATTAATTAATGCGTCTGAAGCTTATGTATTTACTCTCAACAATGACATTGCAGATCAAATGAGATAAATATATCACTGATTTCAAAACAACACATCAATGAACTATAATTCAAGGATTCTGCACACAACGAAGTTATGTATAAAAATTGACTTCAAGGTTTATTTTTTTTCCCAGGCACCTATAATCCATCCACCAAAGACCTGGTTATTTTTGTTAATGTGAAGACAATACTTCTGTATTTCCTGATGTGTTGCACTCAATGACAATCTAGCAGATTTTACCAACTGTGCACAGAAATGATTGTATATAAGTGAAAAGGCTATTTTATATTACTGGGATTAACATTTATCAAGTGAATGTACGATCTCCAGCGAACATGTAAGGCATATCTTGCTACTGCCTGTAAATTGTGATTGAATTATATGGTTCTATTTCTGTAACAATTTGATGATGCCTGTAAACTGGCGTCCCTCATGTACTGTACTATGAGAATAAATTTATTTATTTATTTAGAAGCAGTAGCCGTAGGCACTAATTTTCGACAGCGAGAGGTGGTTTATCATCCCGCCTTTCAGTATAACATATGGTTGTGGAGACGGGAGGTGAAATGTGAGTTCCCTCACCCCGTTGCTAATCTGATAGGGTAAATGACAGCACACATTCCCAAACGTGGCGGTTTTAAATCTAATGTTATCGAGGTCAAAGTAGCACTGCAGTTGAACACACCGTAGACCCGGGTCACGTCAGTCAGATTCAAGTAATCTAACTTTGGTGGTTGCTGACGAATCTACCTCCACAGGGGAGAAGTTTTAAATTCAGAATAAACAGCTGGTAAGTTAGATATTGCAACGAATAAAAACTGAGCTGAATGAACTTGAGAACAAAGTGATCATGTGAACTTTATTTAACTACAGTGAAATAGGCGTGTTTTGTAGGAATCATCAACCAACTCTCCTAACAAAATAATTATCTGAATGACTGACCGATACTGGTGTAGTTCAAGGGTTTATTTCGAGAGCACACTGGCTGGAAAGTGAAAATGTGGAACTTATTCGAACCTACGGAAGAGCATCCATCATTCAGTATAGTACCGCAGAAAAGAGAGCCTTACAAACCGTGAAGAAGGTATAGTTGTTACTTGATTACGCATCTTTCTGAATTCCTAAATCACTGCCTTTGAATGACAACGTTTTCAGATCGAACAAGCAGGCTGGTGGGCACAGCTAGCTTTCAAGAAGACTTGTTTTGCTGGAGCTGATAAAACCCAAGGGTGTATGTATTAGATAACAGCGAGGTAATCGGTTTTATTCTGCTCATCCACAACGCAATTTCGTCGTTAGCCAGTCCCCTTTGAGTGTTCTACCAAGTGAAAGTTGTACAAAATCCCCTTAACATAGACTACAGATTGCATTCACTGAGCCAAATAAGCCCACAGAACCCATTCACATATTGGCGGCCTGCTTAAAACTTGGGCTACCAAAATTTTGTTTTAATTATTCAATTATGTGTCCGAAACGTGTTACTTCCTCTCGCGATTATTTAAAATGTTTTCAACCGGATAATTTACGAGTATATAATAACCTTAAAATAAGCATCATGGTGGGTGGCAAAGATCCTTAAAGTGTACTCCAATGCATCAGATGACTGTTCCTGTGATTATGAGCACTAATTGCAGGTCATTATCGAACAAGATTAATCACTTGGATTCTCTATTATATTCAAATATTTATCGTAATACAGGTGTAATAACGCTTCAGGAAACTTGTCTACACGACTCATATGATGATAATTTAGTCTTACTAAATGGTTTCAATATGTACAGACAAGACAGAAGTAGTTCAAGGAAGAAGCGAGGTGGCGGTGTCGCTACTTTCATCAATTCTCAGTGGTCTGTTGCCAACAACGTCTGTTTTAAATTCTCAAATGATAATATTGACTGTGTAACTGTCAAATGTCGACCTAAACACCTATATAAATACAAATTCATTTATATCACGAATATTTATATCACACCTTGTTGTAGCACTTCAGAATTATCTATGCTTGCTGATGAATTCACTATTTTCGCTGCCGCCTCTTTTGGTAACTCCCTGTCCATAGTGACAGGTGATTTTAATTCATGTGACTGCAGCTTTCTCACAGTGATAGGTCATGAAAATGCTGTTAACTTTCCCACCAGACAAAATAATTCCCTTGATCTTGTATTTATCAATGACTCCGGAATATACGAAGCTCGTAAAAGAGCTCCACTGTTTAACTCAGATCATTTATGGAAAATTACACAAGAGAACTTTTTCACACCATGGATGTTACTCTATGGAGAATGTTCAGAACCTCAGAAGCATGCTCAAAGATACAAGGTGGGACCTGTTTAAAGAAGACTCTCTTGATGACACAATCTCTAATATTACAAGTTATCTCAAATTTTGTCTTGACACCTGTTGTCCCAGAGAAACGCCCTACATCAGATTTGACCGTTTCTCCTCTCCTCAACTTAAAAAGCTTCGCAGACAGAAAGAAAAATTATATAAAATGAAGGATAATGGTGGTTTGAAAAGAATTAACATCCTAATAAAGTCCGGAATGCACAGATTGAATTCAATTTACAACCGAAAGTTCATATCCTGTAAAAATGCGTCTAACATATGGAAACTTTTCAAAGAAATTACTGGTGGTAAGCAAATGAACACTTTTCCTTTTCCCCTTGATGTTTCCAAACTAAACAAGTCCTTCATACATTCTCCCACGAATGCCAAACTTTCTAGTGTTACAAGTATTAATGATACCTGCTTCCCTGGATTTACTACAAATGACGTTCTAAAATGTCTCCAGTCTATGAACCCTTCTTGTAGCCTGGGTCCAGATGGTTTGCCTAGTGTTATTCTTAAAAATTGTGCAGATATCCTGTGTCATCCTCTCATGGACATATTTAATGATTCTTTTTCCAAAAATGTCGTGCCAGCCGCTTGGAAGGACGTTAAAATTGTACCTATTCCTAAGTCGTCTACTGCGACATGTTTTAAATTCAGACCCATTGCTATTACTTCCCCTTTTCTAAAAGCTATGGAAAAGTTGCTCTTACTCAATCTTCAACCTTCACTTAAAGCCTTTAACGATCCCAAACAATTCGCCTACAAACATAGTAGAAGTACTTTGGACGCAGCTGCAGTCCTGTATCATAACATTGTCTCCAGCTTAGACGAGGGGGCTAAATTTGTTCACTGCACCTTTCTAGATTATACACCTGCTTTCGACTCAGTACCTAAGGACATTTTACTAAACAAGCTTGCTGAAACTCAAACTGACTGTTGGGTTGTCAAATGACTCCATTCTTATTTCTCAGAAAGAAAACAATACACTGTATGTCAGGGAAAGTCGTCCACTTCATTGCTTACTGAGGCTGGTGTCCCTCAAGGCGCTGTCCTTTCTCCTTTTCTGTTTTCTTTCTTCTTGCATGACTTGCCTCACTCCGATGAAATGAACTTTGTTAAGTATGCCGATGATCTAACTATTTCAGTGTCTGTTAACTCCCAGCTAGACTGCACTAAGATGAACAGCTTTCTATCAGGAATTAGCAAATGGTCTTCGTCTAACGGCCTTAAACTTAATCCTTCCAAATGTTAGACTGTTAATTTCAGTTTCCGATGTAAACGAAAGTTAAATGGAGCCGTTGGTTCCTATGACCCTTGCAAAATCGATGATACTGATATAGAAACCCAGTCTGAAGTTAAGTATCTTGGATTAGTTCTCTCTTCTGACCTATCTTGGTCTTCTCATGTCTTAGCGATTTCTCAAAGAATATTTCGTCTGACTTTTTACATTAAGTTGAGGCACTCAGGCATAACTCAAACACTCCTCTTACAGTTTGTCAACTCGTGTATTTTACCCATTCTTCTTTACTGTTCACCATTATTCTTTCCTGGATTGCTAAAAAAGGACTATGTCATACTTCATAGAACTCTGAAGACTGTCAGTAGGACGAGTGGTATCCCGTTGGGCCACATCGTTGGCACTGTCACCGATAGGCATTTGATGTCATGCAACAGATTCGCTAGAGGAATTTTGTCAGACTCTGAGCACCCACTCTACCAGCAGCTCCAACCTTGTATCTCCTCAGGTAAAACAATAAGTCTTTTCAGAAGATTTTATGCACGTGCGTCTAAGTATAAAAATTTCACTACACCATATTTAGCACGTACTTTATGTGATGAAAAAGTGTTGGGCACGAACTAACTAACCAACCTTTTTTTCACTACTAAATAAACCATTTCCTTCACCCCTAAAGCATCAAACTTTATTGTTATTGTATTTCTTATATTTATAATCCTCTCAGTTTTTTCGTTTTGTTTATTTTTTTCAAAAGTGTGGACATAATTTTAAGCTATACTACATCAACAGAACATTAGATCCAATAATCTATAGCATGCCAAAGTTTCCAAACTGAATCGACAATACTGTTTGAAACAAACTCACTGTTATTATTATTATATCTAATAATTATGTCGTTAATGTGGACAAATTCCTCCGATTAATTTTTGTTTTAATTTTAAATTTTATATACACCTTGAGTAAATCAGATGCAATATTGTAACAAATGCTGAGAATTCCATTCTGTATTATAAGTACTGTTTTTGGAATAGAGTAAATTATTATTATCTTATGTATTTAGTGAGGAGCATGTGCCGATGCCTGCATAAAACTTGATATGGTCTGATAACTACCCCAAACAGATAAAAAACTTCATTCTTATTCTGGCAACAAATTACCGAGTACTTAAGTCGATTATGCCTTTCATAATGTAGCGGTAAATAATTCCCCAAAATTATTAACCACAGCAATCATCACTCAACATTGGATGCTGACCAGCACTGTTTAAGTCGACTTGTTTAGCTGAAGACTTACGGTCAAGCATCCCCGCCATTTGGTGCTTCGTCGTGTCACGTGCGTGCACGATTACTAGCTAGCTAAGCATTCACCTCTACCCTCGATTTTGTCCCGAAATATACTACGTACTTTGGACGACAAAATCTGGTCTTTTGCTTTACCATTTGGTACTCGAAGAACGAACACTATAGTGGTTGTTGGTATAAGATCTTGCGTTAGTATAATCCGTACAACTCGCGAACGTCGATACCTACAGCCCCCTAAACTGGTGAGCCCGCAGCCTCTAAACTGGTCAGCCCGTCAACCCCTAAACTGGTGAGCCCGACCACGAACTCCATCTTCAATTCACACGCAGATAAACCCGGTGAGTTCGTTCCTTTTTGTGTTTATTCTTGTACTTGTTATCGGCATACTTTTCGTCATGAGTGATCCTAGCCCCAAGGTTATTCAGATTCGCTCAACCGCCAAAACAATCCAGCTGAAACGTGGTTTCAGATTGCTGAGTCTGATTTTTGTGAACATGGCATAACTGATCAACGTTCACAGTTCCTTGCAGTTATTCATGCCCTACCGCGGGAATTCAGCAGGTGCGTAACTCTGCAGATGTCGGTAAGTAACTCATACGAGTTGCTCAAATCATCCCTCCTGAAGAGAAACGTTCTCACAGATCGACAACGTCTGGATGAGTTATTTCGTTACATCGAGTTAGGGGATCAGTCAGCCGTGAGCATGCTGGCAAGAATGAAAGAGATCATTGGCCAAAGTCAGTTCGATGAAGGACTGTTTAGAGAACTATTTTTATCCAAACTGCCACAGTCAGTTCAGACTGTACTTGTGACACTTCAGGGTGTTCTCATGGATGACTTAGCAGTCTCTGCAGATAGAATTCTAGAGATAACGAAACGGCCAGTTACCGAAGTATACTCTGTTACCGAACAGACTTCCAGAAAGGATTCTGCAATGATAGAGTTATGCAACTCCGTCCAGCAGATGCTTAGGTCAAACAAGCCTGTCAATTCCTCCTATCGTCGTTCTAAATCCCCTCAACGGCTAAACGTACGTGGACGATCTAAGTCCAACACACGTTCTCTCAAAAATCCTGACTGGTGTTGGTATCACAACACCTATGGCAAGGAAGCAAAATGTTGTTGAAAACCTTGTGATTTCGACAAAGCCTCCAAGTCTGTGGGAAACCAACCCGCCGGCACGCGTTAGCGGCAACCGTCGCCGGTGGCAATAGCCGCTTACTTTACATCCATGATGTAATGAGCCAGACTAGATATCTAGTCGACACAGGCGCCGAAGTCAGCGTCCTTCCTGCTACAGCAGCAGATCGACAGAAGGATCCTAACTTCAACCTACAGGCTGCAAATGGAAAACCAATTGCAACCTATGGTCGGAAATACGTCTATCTGAACGTAGGTTTACGCAAACCTATTCAGTGGATTTTCCTAATCGCTGACGTCACAATGCCCATCATTGGCACGGACCTATTTAATCATCATGATTTGCTCGTAGACGTCCGCCGTAAACGACTAATTGACAACACTACTAGTTTGTCTATCAAAGGCATAACTGACGTAGGCCCCAGCTTGTCAATCGTTAAGATGAAAGCGATCCTCGATCCAACTTTTCAACCAATTGTTGACAAATATCCGGAACTGAATTGCCCATCTAACGATCTCCCGTGTATAACCAGCAATGTTATGCACCACATCATAACCTCAGGACAGCCCGTGACATCTAAAGCACGACGACCGGCCCCTGACAAACTGAGAATCGCTAGAAATGAATTCGATCATATGCTCACCCTTGGCATCATTCGACCATAGAATAGTCCGTGGGCATCCCCATTGCATATGGTACCGAAAAAGGATAGCAACGATTGGCGACCCACTGGTGATTACCGGCAAGTGAACGCCAAAACAACCCCTGATTGCTACCCTTTGCCTCACATACACGACTTGACGGCAACGTTATCTGGAGCATCCATATTCTCCAAAATCGACTTGGTTAAAGCATATAACCAAATCCCCATGGCAACGGAAGATATTCCGAAAACGGCTATCATCACGCCTTTCGGACTTTTCGAATTTCTACGTATGCCATTCGGCCTCCGGAATGCGGCCCAAACATTCCAACGCTTCATCGATGAAGTATTTCGCGGTCTCGACTTTGTATACGCATACTTAGACGACTGCCTCATTGCCAGTCCAGATAAGGAAACTCACCTTAGACACTTGGACTTGGCATTTGAAAGGTTACGCCAACATGGTGTTACCATCAATATACAGAAGTGTCAAATAGGCGTTGACTCACTCGATTTTCTGGGTCACACTATGGCTGTCAGGGCATTCGCCCACTGGCTATTTCGGTCGATCACTCCAAGAAAACGCGTTCTGGACGTCACGTTAGATTCCCAGAATACCTTCACACCTATTTCACATAACTGAGTGACACATCAATTTTTTTTTTATGTTGCGTCATTTAACACAAGTAAATGATATCTTTCCTATAACCGTACATAAAATTAAATTAGATGTATACATTTTTTTAACGATATTTTGAACTTTACATTATTTTACTGTATAGTAGATGCATGTCATATTTTTTTGGTAAATAAATAAATAAATAAATAAATAAATTTATTCTCATAGTACAGTACATGAGGGACGCCAGTTTACAGGCATCATCAAATTGTTACAGAAATAGAACCATATAATTTAATCACAATTTACAGCCAGTAGCAAGATATGCTTTACATGTTCGATGGAGATTATACATACACTTGATAAATGTTAATTCCAGTAGTATAAAACAGCCTTTTCACTTATATACAATCATTTCTGTGCAAAGTTGGAAAAATCTGCTAGATTGTCAGTGAGTGCAACACAACAGGAAATACAGGAGTATTGTCTTCGCATTAACAAAAAAACCAGGTCTTTGGTGGATGGATTATAAGTGCCTGGGAAAAAAATAAAGCTTGAAGTAAATATTCATACATAACTTTGTTGTGTGCAGAGTCCTCGAATTATAGTTCATTGATGTGTTATTTTGAAATCAGTGATGTGTTTATCTCATTTGATCTGCAATCTCATTGTTGGGAGTAAGTACATAAGCTTCGGACGCATTAATTAATGGATTTCTACTGATTACGGGTATTTTCTTAGCGTGAGGAAGGTTTATGAATTTCAGCTGTTCCGACAGGAGTTGAGAATATTAACTGCTCAGCAACATTATGGGTATAAGTTCATCACATTATCTAAGGAAAGGTGGGTTGCAGTTGGTGACGGATATATGGTGCCCAACGAGCGTTCATCTGTCCTTGTGATGTTGTGGTGAGTTATACCTTTTTCATGTTGTCGGTTTATGTCCATTTTATTCCACTTATTGTGTTGGGTAGTAGTTTTACAAACGAGATTTCTTGTCTGTTTGAGGATACGTATCTTAACCGTTAATGTTTTATCTAGAATTATAAATATAGGCAAAAAACAACAGGTGTAGTATTTAAGCTTATACATTAAATGGACCTATAATTTCGGAGGCTCTCAGATAGGAACTAGAACTAATATCGTTTGCAAACTCTTGTAGTTTGTCATTAAGCACCTTTTTGAAGGAGGCCAATGTACTTGCTTGACGCATTTCCATTGGCAGTTTATTCCATATCTGTGCATACCTAATCAAGTAAAACTTTTGCCTGGTGGCTGTTTTACATTGTTCGATAGCTACTGTACCCTTAGTGTGTCTTAGTTTGTAGCCATTGTCATCTGAAAGTCGAGTGCCATTAGTAGAGGTAAAAACTAAGTGGTTTAGAAGCTTATAGTAAAGTGTCAAGTTTAGTCTCAGGCGTCTTAGCCATAGTGTTTCTAGTCCTAGGGTATCACATCTAGTGGAGTAGTTCGTACCATTTCCGGTTCCGAGTAATTTTAACGTGAAGTACCTCTGCACTCCCTCGACTTTCAATTTGTCCTCTATGCGTATGCTACTATACATGAATGAACAGTAATCAAATAAAGGACGCACACAAACCTTGTACAACAGAATTCTAGACTCATTTCTGTAGAAGTTCCTGAGTAGAAAGCCGATAAGTCTGCGTGACTTTGACACTTGTTTGGAGATGTGTTCAGAAAATGATAAGTTATGTGAATATTTCAGCCCTAGGTCCAGTACAGATTCCAGTCGTTGAAGTGCATGGCCTTGAATTGTCAGGTCAAGTTCTAAGTTGTTGCAACCTATGCAGAGCCAGCCACATTTTTCGACATTAAATTGGAGTTGCCAGGTGTCACACCATCTATCCATTTTTTCTAATTCTTGCTGTATGGCGTTTACTGTTATTCCAAGATCTGTGTTCTTGCATTTATACGTCACTTTTAAGTCATCTGCATATAGTATTGGTTTACCTACACTAAAGCATTCACAGATACTGTTTATATATATTATGAATAAGAGTGGGCCTAATACACTTCCCTGGATTACACCACTACTTACTGGTTTAGGCCTTGAGATTATGGAGCCAACTTTCGTTGTCTGACTTCGGCCACAGAGAAATGATTTTATCCAGCTCAGGAGAGGATCACATATCCCTAGTGAGCATAACCTGCTGACTAGCAGATTATGGGGAACTCTGTCGAAGGCTTTTGTTATATCGAAATAGAGCACAATTACTAGTTCTCTGTTGTCCCTACTTCGTGTAACTTCATTGAAAAAGTCTATGTGACAGGTCACGCATGATCTCTTTTTGAGAAATCCGTGTTGTGATGGATTGATAAGTTCATGTTCTAGTAAGTTGTCTGACACTTGTTCTTTAACCACTTTCTCCATTATTCGGGATATTACCGGTGTTATATTGATAGGTCTATAGTTGCATACACTGGTTTTGGCCCCTGCTTTGTGCTTAGGTAATATGTATGTGGTTTTCCACACTTCAGGATAAGTTCCAGTTTCTAATGAGAGAGTAAATATTCTAAGTAACAAGACTACCATTTCCGTGCTACCATTTTTGTACATGACAGATGGTATGTCATCTGTTCCAGTACTACCATTAGACTTCAAAGTCTTAATCGCTGAGTCTATATTTTGTATATTAAAGTCTATTCCGCCTAATTTGTGGTTGCTTTTGCAAGTCATTTGGAAATTTGGGGTTGGGTGCACTCTGGCGTCATTGCAAAACCACTCATTGAGGAGTTCACTGATAACCTGGGGATCATTGTGTATTATACCCTTATGCTCCAAGCTGCTTACAGTATTGTCTTTACTACTTTTTAGACGTCTCTGCAATATCCTACAAAGTTCCTGAGTTTTGGAGTTACCCACAAGCGCTTTATTTTCTTCAAGTTGTGACATCATTTTGTGTTTATCTTCGAGCCGTTTGAGAGTTTCATGTATTTGGTTTAACGCATTAAATTCCTTAAATACATGGTATTTCCTTTTCAATTTCTTTAGTTTTAGTCGCGTTTTGCGGTCTATAAATGGAGTTGGTGTCTTTAGAGCAGATTTTAGGGGCGCGATTATGTCTCTTGCTGAGCCAATTGTTTTGTAGAAAATATCGAGTGATACTTCTAAGTTATTGTTAATGAAGTATTCTTCCCAGTCAGAACTTCTCAGCAGATCTGATAGGAATTCCCAATCGGCATTCTTATAGTCCCTATACTGATAGTGCACCGGGGAATTTTTAGGTGTGTGTTTAGTTGTTAGTCGGAATGGTAGCGTGCAGTACAATATGTTGTGATCACTGTTATCAAGTTTATTTCCTACCTCTATCGAGATGGGCTCAATTTCATGACAAAGGATTAAGTCAAGAGTGTTTTCATTTCTTGTAGGGAGGCGTACGCACTGCTTCCATCCGCCTACGTCTATAGCTTGTAGTAGCTCGTCATGGATTCTAGGTCCTGTACAGGTATCCCAGTTTACTCCAGGTAGGTTGAAATCGCCACAAACTACTTTGTAGTCAAAGTCCAGCGTAGCTGCATGCTCTAGTATTTCTCCAATAGCTATATCAGTCATTTCAGGGCTATTAGGGGGTCTGTATAAACATCCCACGAGAATTTTATTTTCGTTTGTGTGGATGCTTATCCACTTAGATTCAGGGAGTTTGTCAGTAGTTGGGTTATTGAAAGTATTGGAGTTAGTGGATTTAGAGGCATATATTAAGCAGCCGCCTCCTCTTTTGTCAACTCTATCGTTCCTATAGATGTCGTAGTTGTCTATTACTAGCTTTGAGTCAGGTATATCAGTAGTAAGCCAGGTTTCAGTCACCATTATTAGTGTTGGCCGTTCTATGTATGCCAGGCAGCGAAGCGATGTTATTTTGTTAAGGAGAGATCTAGCATTCAGGAGCATAATCGTTAGTAAACCGGAGTTATTGGAGGAGAGGTTAACATGGTTACTTGTTTCTATCCCTACGTTATGTTTGGAGGGGCTCTGAGGTGAGACAGAGTCAGTGTGTGTACTATTTCCTGGATGAATTGTGCAGCGAGTGGGGCTATTGTTTGCTGCATCCGAAAATAATCCTGTTGCATGTTTTGACTTTTAGCATCCATGGGTGGGCATCTGCGTTCATTTGCTGGTGATATATAGTTTGCTTGACCTAGGTACCCTGTGTTAAGATTACCTTGGTAGCTGTACCTCATGGGTCTTTCATAGTCGTATGCATATTGGCTCACATCACATGTGTGAGTGAAGTTATTGTGAGGGTCATGTGTCGATCTATACTCATTATGTTGCTGAGGTTCAACATAGATAGTGTGAGAGTTTGGACAAGAATATGTATTAATATGGTGCCTATACGAGCCCCGTTTAGTGCTCCTTATATCCTGATGATCCGTTCTACGTTGCATTCCCAAGTTATGTGCGTTGCTAGGTATATTACTCCTAGTTCGGGAAGGGGTGTTCCCATTCACATGATGGATGACTTTTTTGGGAATATGGTTTTTTACCCATGCATTGTCTTTTTTTAGACTGACATGTTGCTTATTAGACTTATTGAGAGGGAGGTAAGTCGAAGTCTGGAGTGGGACTCTAGGCTTTGTCGTCTTTCTTGCAGTTTCTACTGCGGGACTCTCGGGCTTGCATCCAGATTGAGTGTGGTCTGCCAGTGGTTTCTGGTCAGACATAGTTTGTGAGTCAATATCAACCTCATGTATGTCAGCAGGTTTTCCAGATGTGCTCTCATGTACTTTAGGATTGCACCCAGTGACACTGCTCTTACTGAGTTTCGAGTCGCTTTTACTTGCCGATTTTTTTTCCAACACTATACAGGTGACTTGCTGTGCTTCAGTGTCCGTCGACACTTTAGCACTGATACCAGGTGTAGTTCTCGGTGTGGTCAACTTTGTATCGAAGGAGTTCTTGGTTGCTTGCCTTTGGTTAGTTGTTTTATCCGAGACTACTTTAATAGTCTTGAATTTAGTGGCAGTAGCCAGAAGATCTTCGGCCTTCTTAAATCGTTCAGCTATTATGTAGCTGTCGAACCTAAAGAGTATAGGACAGGGATGCTTTAGGTCTTTCTTACTTAGGCGAATGCACTGACAAGGTGCACTCAAGAGATTTGCAGCCTTCAGCAATGAGTGCTGGACCGACTTAATGGGCTCGCTATCTGGTACATTATACACTATAGCGTTTTGTTTCGAAGCCAGCCTTTTAACAACTTCGCTGGATAGAAAGTCAATGGCGTTTTCTAGCTCCTTCGCATTTTCTGAGTCAGTAGGCGTCATTCTAGAGGTCATATTAAAAAGCTTTAGGATTGTAGGATCCTGCAGTTCCTTTTTCATAAGTGAGATTGTTTCGGGTATACATTCAAATGAACTTAATTTCGTTTTTAATTCATCAATCTGTAGCTGCATCTCTTTAATAATGCATGTTAAGTAAGAGAGCTCCACTTTTTCAGACAGAACATCTTCCACCTGTATTACAGGGGTCAGTGTTATGTTCGAGTCTTTTCTGTTGGGTGAACTACTAATAATAAGGGGTGGTAATGTGTTATTAGACGAGCTGGTGCTATTTTCTAAATTACTGGTGTTCACACGAACACTCTTTTTAGAATTTCGGCCCATCGTTATTAAAGATTAATCAACAGTAAGCAATAAATGAATATAAACGAAAACACGTGCAAAAAGCGTCACCTGGTTCGAAAAGCTTATTTGGTACATTTTTCTTGACAAGGTTCTCAGCATTCTTGTTTGCTTTTCCAGGTGCAACGGGCACTGGACAGGAAACAAACGAAGCACGGGATCCAACGAACAACATCCAGGAAGCTATGTACAGACACCCTATTAGCATAGGAAGACAGACCAGCAGGCACTCCATCAAGCCGCTCGGAAGATTTTTTCACCCATCAGGGAACCATCGAGATTTTTTTACTTCCGGCTGGTCATGTCTTAGGGTCCTCATAAACCCACTAGGGGGGAGTGAGCTGTAGCGGTAAATAATTCCCCAAAATTATTAACCACAGCAATCATCACTCAACATTGGATGCTGACCAGCACTGTTTAAGTCGACTTGTTTAGCTGAAGGCTTACGGTCAAGCATCCCCGCCATTTGGTGCTTCGTCGTGTCACGTGCGTGCACGATTACTAGCTAGCTAAGCATTCACCTCTACCCTCGATTTTGTCCCGAAATATACTACGTACTTTGGACGACAAAATCTGGTCTTTTGCTTTACCATTTGGTACTCGAAGAACGAACACTATAGTGGTTGTTGGTATAAGATCTTGCGTTAGTATAATCCGTACAACTCGCGAACGTCGATACCTACAGCCCTCTAAAATAACATCATAACCTCTACTAGCCGTTTCTGGCAGGATTTTCATCAGCGTCAGTTAACAGAGACACCTGGCATCATGCATACAGCACGCATGATGTCGGTTCAGTTCCTTGCTGATATAGAGAACAGTCTTCAGCTAGAACAAGGCATATTTCCCTGGAGATAGCTGACAGTGTTGACACCAAACGCAGGAACCAATATGTAATTATCACACAGGTGTCTGTCACTGTACACCCTACACAAATGAAAGACCACCCATGAATACCACCTCACAGACCTGCCTGAAGTCTTTCTATGATCCAAAGATAGTGGTTCGCGATTCTAAAAGCATGTACACAGAGGATAGTCACAGAATATTTTATCAAGCTGTTAACCACGCACAGAAACCACTTAACCAGTATTCGTCTATAATCCGAGTAAATACTAGATCAGTTCTGAACAAACGCTTAACACTAAGTACATTAGCTTCTATATGCCGACCATCATTGATTATGATCACTGAAGCCTGGTGCACAAGCGGTGTCTCTAATGATAGCCTAAGGATTGATAAATACAGCCTTTTTGAGAGGACAGACAGAGAGGTCGTGGGGGTGGAACACTAATTTACTGTGAACAATCCTTGTGTGCTACCCAGTTTAGTAACCCAATTCTGCCACAACTCAATGACTCGATCTGGGTCGAAACAAAAGTTGTCAGAAGTAAACCTATATTTGTGGGTTGTGTGTATCGACCCCTCCATCCAGCAGGGAATATGATAAGATGCGCAACAATATCTTTAATGTCACAGCCAATCTTCCCTACAGTTATAAAACTATCAGAGGTGATTTCAACATTTTAGAAGTGTCATGGCCCACACTCTGAGGACCCCAAAGCTTCGATAATCTCCTGAATTCCATCGTCATATGAAGGTGGATACAAAATATAAATTCACCCACTAGATCCAAAATATCCTAGAAATTATTTAACGAACTGCATAACACCATCTACAGTACATGAATTTCCAGGTAGTGACCATAAAATAGTAGTGTTTTCTTCTAAAATCTTTCCTGAAACAAAACGCAAAGATAAAGCTGACCAGACATCTATAAGATTGTACACACTTGCTGACTGGGACATGTATCGGTGCCTGATTAGCTGTTCTACTTTTCGAACGAGTATTTGGAAGCAATTCTTAACACTTTCTATCACCTTACTAAGTCAACTCATGATGTCATTGCGCCTGAGAAGATTCTTGGCTTCGAATTCCCCCAAAGCGATTATATACCGACGTCGTTAAGAAGTCTGCGAGAGCACTCAACAAAATACTACAGATATCATGACTTTTCACCAGTAGTTGCTTTTACGTCTCTTCTTGCTGGAATCCAGGGGCCAAAAATGTAAGCCTAAGAAACAAAGAAATCCGGGCCATTTAGCCACCACATAATCCAAGAAAAGTAGCGAAACTTTTCAAAAGTAGGTTAACAAACTTCAAAACAGTCTATCAGAAAATAAAGTACTAAGATGGCGTTGCTCATGAGAGTACCAGGGTGATATGCGAACTGTTTAGCAAGCACTTTGCCAGACCACAACCTCGGAGAACGATCAGGTCGTAGATTTCTCATGTAAAACAGACGAAAATCTAAGTGACATACTTTTCACCACACAAGAGATCGATAAAACTTTCGCAACTCTTAAGCTTAGTAACACTATTGGTCCAGATGGTATATCTTCCATTCTGCTGAGGAACGGTGGTAGTGACATGAATTTACCCCTACTCAAGTTACACTCAACTTGACTAATCGGTGGGACATACCCTACCTGCTGGAAGAAGTCTTATATTGTACCTATCCACAAATGTGGCTCTATAGCTGATATCAACAATTACCACCCCATCAACATCACGTCTGTTGTTTCACGTGTAATGGAAAAGATAGTAAAGACACAAATCATTCAGCACTTGCTCACAAATGACCTACTATACTCATCCAAATAAGGTTTGTCAAGTAGAAGGTCGTGCACTACTTGCCAACTAGATTATTTTGACTACATATTACACAGTGTATGGATAATGGGCGTCCGGTAACAACATTATTTCTCGACGTTAGCAAAACCTTCGTTAAAGTCCCACATATCAGACTCCTAACAAACTCTAATCCTACCGGGATAACTGGAAAACTTCTCAAATGGATAAATTCTTTTCTCACAGAAAGAGAGCAGTTAGTCAAAATCAACCACCAGCTGTCTTCATCAAAGCCGATAACTAGTGGTGTAATGCAAGGAAGCGTTCTTGGCCCTATTCTGTTCCTCCTATTTATAAATGACATAGTTTCTGTGATCAAGTATGGCAAGCCATACCTCTTTGCAGATGACCTCAAGATAGTATATGATTATGGGTACGATGATATAAGCGTCGAAAGTAAGATGCAACGTGACTTAAAAAATCTAGGCGATTGGAGCGAAAAATCACAACCGACTTTCAACCAGGACAAGTGTGGCATAGCCCACCTTGGAAGCTGGAAACCGAGAATGTATCCATACATGTACGGTAAGCTTCTCTAAAAACTGAACACAGTCACAGATCTCGGCATAACATACTGGGATTTAACCTTTTCCGATCATGCAAGTAAGGTAGTATCTGACTGTAAACGACTTACTGGTTTTGTACTGCGTAACTTCTACACTCAAGAAGCAAGATTAGCTATATATGAGAAGTGTTCGCTCAAAACTTGAACATTGTGCTCTCTCATATAGCAACCTAAGGTCTTCAGGCCGAAAAAAGTCGAAAGTATTCAGAGGTTCCCCACGAAATCCATGATAGGGTTTGACCAATAAGTGGAACAGGTTAACAAGTGTATAGGACTGAAATTAGAACCCCAATGGTTAAGGAGAGTGAATTGCAACTTGTTTCTACTCTTCAAAGTCATTAGGAAGCATTGCTGGAGTAACTCATCCATAACGTCTTCAAATATTGAATCATATCAGCTGAGAAACCACTACCACCTTCTCAAGGTGGCTATCCACAGAAAAACCATTGTGGCAAACTTTTCAAGATTAAACAGTGCATTCTTTGGAACCGACTACCATGTGAAATTAGATGCTGTGAAAACCCCATTGGGTTCAAGTGGAGCCTAGAGAGGCACATTAACATGTCCACCCCGGCTCGTCTAGAAGACCAAAATTGTTTGTAGAATGGTAAATAATAATATATTCTCACTTTATGTACATGAGGGGCGCCAGCTTACAAGCATCAGCAGTGTGATAGGTAATATACACATGGAGTGAGCATATTTAAAACTTCTCACTAACACTGGATATATATACAAGGAAAGGTAGTGGAAAAATGTCAGTAAGCACACTTTGCATAGGTTAAAACAATTTATATGATATAATCCTAGGCACCATAAATGTTTGAGTTTGTCGAAAATGCGCGTAACAGCTGAAGATTGCTTTTCATGTAGTCGACATGGTGGGCTATTCACAAAAGTATTAAAGTGGCTTGTAAGGCTTTAGTTAGCTTATCGACAACAATGATTTCAGCGATATCATCTACAAGAGGCTCACCACAGATGTCAGTATCCATTTCAAAAAAGTATTCATGAATACGCGAAAACAGGAACCAGTGAATTTTTTGAAACATTTGCGTCATTAACAAGAATCATTGCGAACCAATCCATACAAAATGTCGAATGAAGCATGCAGGAGCAGAATATAACCATAGAATGAATCGGTGAGATTTGAAGTGCAGCTGTCAGCATATTTTCATCACTTATTAGATATCCAGGTTTGTCGGCGCCGTAAACATAATGGTTTGTATCAACATGTGGATGAATATCCTGATGTGTACTACAATTTGTTTGCCAAGCGGATTTAGTTAATTGTGTCTTGTGTAGGGTTTGATTACTCTAAGATTTTGACATATTGCGCAAGGTGTCACCGTGATCACTGGAATTATATACGTATGCTTTAAATGCATTACTCCGTTGACTCCTACCAACACTGAGTATATAAAACAGGGACTGTGGATTTATATAATTCCTCGCCACTGTGGATAGAGTTTCACCGCATTCTTTTCAGAAAGTATACTAGTTGGCGGATTATAAATAATGTCCAAGTAACTCCTATCTTCCCATGTGATATTGTGGTAAGTTTCGACCTTGTCTTCTCATATCTCATTCGTATGTCGGTTATTGATTCACTCTTTTTATCAGGTAGACACTATACGAACGAGTCTCATTTGTTTGAGGGCTTTTTTCATCACTGCTGCTTTTTTTCTAGAATTATAAATAGAGACAAAACAAACAAGTGTAGTCTCTAAGTTCATACATTAAATGGGCCTACGATTTCTGAAGTTCTTATATGGGAATTGGCACTGGTATCGCTTACAAACTCACTTAGTGTGTCATTAAGTACCTTTTCAAAAGAGTCCAGTGTGCTTGTTAGCCGCATTTCTGTAGGTAGTTTGTCCCATATTTGGGAATGTCTGGTCGAGAAAAACTTTTGCCTGGTGGCTGTTTTACATTGTTCTATAGCCGATGCACCTTTAGTTTGTCTAAGTTTATATCCAGTGTCGTCTGAAAACCGAGTACAATTAGCACAAGTATGCACTACGTGGCTAAGAAGCTTATAGAAGAGTACCGAATTTAGTCGCAGTCGTCTAAACCATAATGTTTCCAGTTCCAGGATTTCGAATCTGGTAAAGTAGTTTGTGTCGTTTTCGTTTCCGAGTACTTGTAGAGTGAAGTTTCTTTATACCCGTTCTACTTTCAGTTTATCTCCAATGCGTATACTACTAAGTGTGAATGAGCAATAATCTAGGAATGGGCGCACACAAACCTTGTACAGAAGTATTCTGGATTCACTTATGTAAAAGTTCCTGGGTAGGAAACCAGTAAGCCTGCGTGATTTCGATACTTGTTTCGAGATATGCCCTGAAAATAATAGATACTGTGAATATTTCAGTCCTAGGTCTAGTACAGATTTGAGTCTGGGGATTTTGTGGCCTTGAATTACTGGGTCAAGTTCCAGGTCGAAACAGCCTGTGCAGATCCAGCCACGCTTTTAGACACTGAACTCGAGTCTGCAAGTGTCACACCACCTATCCATTTTTATCAATTCTTCATGCATAGAGTTCATAGTTGTACCGACATCAGTATTTGTGAACTTATAGGTCACCTTTAAGTCATCTGCACACAGTATTGGTTTGCCTATGCTAAAGCACTCACATATACTGTTTTTGTATATTATAAAAGGGAGGGGGTCCAATACACTCCTCTGGATGACACCAATTCTAATTGGTCTAGGCCTGGAGGTCATCGAGCCATCTTTTGTTGTCTAATGTCTATCACAGAGAAATGATTTTATCCAGTTGTGGAAGGGGCTGCATATCCCTAGTGAGCATAACCTGCTGACCAGCAGACTATGTGGGACTCTGCCGAAGGCTTTCTTTATATCGAAATAGAGGATAATTACTAGTTCTCTTCTATCTTGATATAAGTATAAAACTTGGACACTGTGGTAGAGTGTAACGCTGTGTGATTTATGAAAATAAAATCTTATCCATAATGGAGTTCTCTTCCATCTCTTCTATAGATCACTTCGCTGAAAAAGTCTATATGGCAAGTGACGCAAGATCTTTTCTTGAGGAATCCGTGTTGTGACTGGCTGATGAGTTAATGTTTTAGAAAGTAGTCTGGCATTTGGTCTTTGATTACTTTCTCCATGATCTGTGATACGACAGGTGTTATAATGATAGGCGTATAATTGCATGCACTAGTTCTGGCCCCTCCTTTATGCTTAGGCAGTATATACGTGTTTTTCCAAGTTTCAGGGTAGGTCCCAGTCACCAGTGAGATAGTAAATATTCAAATTAATAATACTATTATGTCAGCCCACCGTTTTTGTATATGACAGATAGTATGTCACCTATCCCACAACTACCGTTACCTTTTAATGTGTATACCGCTTTTGAAATATTTTGTGTATTAAAGTATTAGTCTGTCGCAGCGCTCACAGTATTCGAGACCTAGCATTAATAAGTATTAAGTAGAGTTGAGATTTGAAGTGGTGTTTGAAGTGTTTAAGCTCGTCAATAAGGTTCAAGTGTGGATCGGCATCCACTGTTTCTGCGTGGCATAACAAATCTGTGTTGCAACTAGTTTGGGTGCCATGTTCACCTATGTCTGTCGAGTTACTATCCATTTTTTCTTTTCATGAATAATGGGTTTGATTATTGGATACACTATACGATGACGTAGTTCTAGGCTTGGGTAGGTTGGAGACTTGGGCTGGAGTTTTTATTTGGCCTACGCTTGTACACTCATTGGGTGTGATTGATAGTTCCGTGTGCACTAGCCCATGTCTGTTTTCTTCCCGATAGGGGGCCAACATAGTGGTACGGGTTCAGAAGGGTTAGCATCCCCACCAGCTGTTTGGTTAGCGCTGACAGGGATGTGTTGGATAAACAATCCTTGGTACCTTGTGATGCCCATGACTTGTTAATCTGCCTATTGTGTGTGGACATTCCAAGAGACCTTACATGGGTGTCGTTATATGCATAGCTGCACTGTGCTTTGTTTCCCAGAAGACTTGTTCCATATAATCTGCCAAAGTTAGTTTGTGTCATGCTTTGTAGAGCTCCGAGTGTTGTCACTTGTACTACTTTGCGTGATAGCGTCACTACACCAGGTTTATGTCAGGACCAGGTGCTGAGTTTGTAGGGACGGTGCTACTACTGGTTGTCAGCATATTTTCGCCTTCAGTTTCGGCTATAGCAGATGGTAGTGAACCGGCAGCTCGACGATTGAGGCGTATTGGCAAGCTGTGCACCTAACTTCCATACTTCGTGGGAGTTGTGCCGCTCGTTGTTGCGAGCACATATGTACTATCAGTCATCACGTTGACAGGTGACTGAGTTCGTGGCTTTTTCGTATGACTAACCATAACTAATTAGTGAGTTATTGGTTACAATTATAGAACTGGAGAAACACTTGTGTGAGTCTCACAGCAAAAATAGAAATATATAGCGAATCAAGCTAAAATGTAACGCAAACGTTGAACGTGCCGCGTCAATGTGAACATGGCTTTGACGTAGTCAAGTCTGTCTTAAATAAGGTACTGCCAATAACAGTATCAGGCGTAACTATACAAAACTTTAGAACAACACATTTAAGCGAACAACAATACTATTATGACTAATTGCACGATTTATATTCACCATCGTATTATCCTATAGACAAAACACCATGATTGGTTTATATTTGAATTTTTATTTGTAAACTTATATATATTAGAGTTAAGCCTGATGAGATCTAATTGAAAACACTATTTTTCGCTTAGATGTGTTGTTCTAAATTTTACTATGGAAATATTTAATATACACAACTTGTACAGAATCTGACAAAGGCTGACTTAACCGTAAATCAGCCGGCACGCATTCTCAGAGTCGTGGTAAGCTCGAAAGCGCATACAGGTGCTATATTAAACAACTCCTAAAGTCTTAAAAGGCAAGGCATGTGCGTCTGTGGTGACTTTTACCTATCAGACCGCGTCAAAAGACAGTTTACGTCTGCAAAATTAAGCGAACGGCACCGAAATGGCGAGAAAATCTTAAAATGAAGGGTTTTCAAGTTGTTGAAGTTTGAAGTTCGATGATCCGGAGACCTCTGTGGGTAGGCCGCAGGAGTACCAAACTGAGTTAGTAGTTTAATATACAAATACCCGCATCCTGTTGAAAAAATGGATTGAGCCTGGTAGCATGACAGACCTCGACAACCCAGATATAATTATCATCGCAGGAATGTGGCCCACATCCGATGTCTTTGAAATAGAAGTTAACCTGCCAAACTTCATAGTGCGTAGGGTGTACCGATTGAGCTGTAAAGGGGGATTCGTAGCCAACTGCCTTAAGAAATGCTTAACTGTGCGTAACACTGAAGCTCTCGCACACGAAATTGAGACGTGAGAACCTCCACGCTGCAGACCTAAATGCATAGGCCAAGATATTGACCTCATTGCCACATGTTGCGGTCCTGACTGTAATTCAGACGACTTCTTAGTAGGGAAGATAGGCCCCTGAACATCTAATTGTCGATATCTCGTCGTCGGTGACTTCAACACCACAACAGTTGACTGGAAAAGCCTTACAACTCCATTTTCAGACAACCCCTGTGAGTATGAACCATTGCGATCTAGCATTTTTCTAGCCCTAGTCCAAATGTCATGAAGCCTACGCGCTATGACTCACAGCACTTTTCTTCAAACATGGGCCTTGTGTTCTCCTATGGTAAGGATGTGGACTTCACACATCTTCCTTTAAAAAGAGGCGATCATACTGTGCTCACTTTCAAGTTCACAGAAGCAGTATCATAGGCCGAGACCCCAGGTCGACCAAACGTTTGGAAAGCTTATATAAATGCGATCGTCTCAACAGCCAACTCAATGAAATGACACATCAACCCAGAGTCATAATAATATCATAATACAGTGTTGCTATCCCCTACTTAGTTGGAATATTGCTAGCTCACCTGGTGAATAACGGAACCACCTCTATCATGAAATCTGACAAGTGCAAAGTTGGTCCCATATACAACTGGAAATGTCACAATTATGGTGTACTTACCAGTGACTTTGAAGTTTTATAGATTTTCAAATACTTTATGAATCATTCACTTATAATTGTTGTTCATTCTGCATCTCTTATGTTTCACGTCTGCAGCGGTACAAAAATGTTACTTACCTTCCACAATTAACACAATCATTTATAATTCCCGCGTGAAATTGACATACCGTATTTTTTTCAATTACAGTTTAGATTTGACGCTATATCTTATGACTTATTCAGCCGAAATCAGATCTCAAAAATTATCTATTTCCTTATTTATACATTTCTTTTAAAATGTTTCTCTCAAATTAACCAGTATTCAATCTATTTCTAGATTAACAAATCATATTATATATTCTATAAATTCTTATTGGTGTAAATATGTTCATGCCTGTAAAAATGGCAGGTTTCTGTTACAGAAATAAAATTTATTATATTATCATATTATTATTTATCCGCCAGTCAAGGATGAGGTTCGAAGCACATCTGGCTCAGAATGCAAAGGCCCAACATAAGAAAATTCTCTCGTACATGAACATCAGGAATGAGACATCCAACGGGGTCCCACACCTGACTGTGGACAACAACACAATCCATGAGGATCACGGAAAGGCAGAAGCAATGACAGAGTAATTCTCCAAGGTTTGTACACAGAGATCGTCACTTCCTATAGGATCACCTCTGGCCGAATCAGAAGAACACAGGATAGGCTGTGTTGATGTCGACCAAGGCTTACATATTCTAAAATGGATTCGAAGAAAGGAGACACGTACGATTCCCGGTATGACTAGTTTATCACACGAGAAAAGACTAGACAGTTTATATCTCTTCTCCCTGTCAAACTGTAGGCAGAGTGATCGCATTACAATGTTTACAATTTTAAATAATGATTACGGACCTGACCTATTCTCTCTTTTCCTTCCCACCAGGTCTGAACACCCTAGATGACATAGCAGGAGAGTTCAAAAGCCCATGAGGAACTATATTGTTGTGAAGTATTTATTCGTCGAGTCACTGCCTATAGGATCAGCTCTGGCTGTATCAGAAGAACATGGGATAGATTCCGTTGACATCGACCACGGCATCGTGCTCAACTGCCTAAGGAAACTAGATGCAGGGAAATCAATAAGTCCTGGTAATCTTCGTCCAAAGCTTCTCAAGGAGCTATCAGCCCACATAGCCGGCCCCTTGAATACGACCTTCAAGCTTTCTCTCCTAAATGGAGTGTTACCATGTGACTGGAAAGACGCCATAGTAACCCCCTATCCACAAAGGAGGATCAAGACAAAGCCCCTCAAATTACAGGCCTATCAGTCTCACCAGCACTTTAATCAAGACACAGGAAAGAATCATCAGGAAAAGCATCATGGCATATCTACAAAATAGAAGCTTATTATCAAGAGCACAGCATGGCTTCCGAAGGAACCTCTCATGCCCGTCAAATCTTCTCACTGCAAGAGAAAGCTGGGTCAAATCCAGGGACAACAAAAGACCCGTTGACGTCGTCTTCATAGACTTCAGCAAAGCCCTTGATAAAGTACAGCACAAAAGACTACTCATGAAGTTGGAAAGTCTTGGTATCAAAGGCAGCTTACTAAACTGGCTCAGGGAATTCCTCATAGATAGGAGGCAGAGGGTTAGGATCAACTCGAAACTCTCCTCCTGGAAAGCGGTACGCAGCGGAGTGCCACAAGGCACGGTACTCGGACCTCTCCTATTTATTTTGTATATCAATGAGTTATCTCTGCTCACCGACTCCCCTATGGTCCTATACGCAGATGGCTTAAAAATTTGGAGAGAGCTGAAGGGCAACAGTGACACGTTCACGTTGCAAGAGGACCTCAACAAATTGTCAGAGTGGTCCATAGAATGGATGCTCCCGATAAATGTGGCAAAATGTGCAACCATGCGCATCAGACAAGCAAGCACGAGCTCCTACGAACTAGAGGGAATAACACTTCCACCAGTTCAGACTCACTTGGACTTAGGTGTCATTGTTAACCACGACTTAAAAACTACAGCACACTGTCGCGCGGTGGCTGCATGTAGTTTCAGGTCATTATGGGCAATTCGTAGAGCCTTCACTAGAAGCATCCAGGCCGCCAGCCCTTGTCTAAAAGGGGACTCACACATTCTAGAAAGGGTTCAAAGGAAGGCAACACGTATGGTTCTCCGAATGACTAATTTATCCCACGAAGAAAAGACCACACAGTTTAAACCTATTCTCCTTGTCATACCGTAGGCAGAGAGGAGATTTAATCACAATGTTAAAAATTTCATACATTTGGTTCCCTTGATAAATTTCGATAGAGAAAGAAAGACCAGATTTGCAGTATAAAATGATATCATTCTATTTCACAGGTTCTCATCAGCTGCAAACTACCTGAAATTACAATGGTTATAATAAATAACATTCCATACTTCATTGTTTGAAAGGTAATACAGAAAGCATTATAAGATAAACGCATCCGGAATATAAGGATTAAAATTTTTGTAGCTTAAGTTAACATCAATTTATATACTATCAATCTATGGCGAAAAGAAAGAAAAAGGGGGTGAGAGAAGACAGAAAACAGAAAAATCTAATAAACAGTGTCAACATGGCAACTCAACAAGGTCAAAGTTCAATTTGAAAACTTTCTTAGTGAGTTGATTTCACTAATGCCTATGATTAATCACTGTAATGAAAGTGATATGGTTACCAAGGGAGTGAGAGATTGACTACACTCTCTTTCTGTGTGCATAAGTTTGGTCTGAAGCGTTTGATTGCAATTGCTTCAGCAAATCGTAATAGATTCGCTGTCCTTTGTATGTTTAATATTTTGAAGGATTTGGAAATCTCAACAAAATGGCCTGTATCCACAAGGTGTCTGGTAATTGCACTTTGTAAATATTTGCTTCCTTTTAAGCATAAGTTTCTCGGAATATGCTCTGAAAACCGGATAGAAGCCCTTCTTTCTGTCCTTCCGATGTACTTGCTGCCGCAGGTGCATGTAAATTTATAAATGCAGTTGAAGGTAACATCAGCAGGGTATTTATCCAGTTTCGATTGGCTTATAGAGCATGTAGTACTGTATAGTGTCACTAGATTGGCTGCAGGGAAGCATCTCTTGATTGCTCCTTTCATCCTTTTTTCAATCTTTCGCGATACAGTTTCTCCTTTGTATGGGAGGCAAATGAATACTTGCTTCTTTTCAACTGTTGGATGCTTCTCTCTCTCATCTCTTTCTTTGCTGTACTTTTGGATAAATCCTTTTGGATACCCGTTCTCCTTAAGGCATTTTTCAACGAAGCTTAATTCTTCTTCTATCTTGTTGGGCGAACATAACTTCCTAGCCCTGTCGTACAGTGTCCTTACTAATCCCCGCTTATAGCTCATAGGGCAGAAGCTGTTGTAGTGAAGGTATTGTCCGGTCCAAGTTTCTTTTCTGTAGATGGACTTTTCGACCGTTCCATCATCTCTTCTTTTTACATTTAGATCTAGGAAATTGAACTCATCGTTGTGTTCGTATTCCATGGTGTGGTATTGGTTTGCTATATCAACCAATACCACACATCACCATCCGAAAAACAAAATATGCTTACTGAGGAGCATAGAGCGGCACTAAGGAGACTATGTGAAAATGATGACATCGTCATGTTTAGACCCGACAAAGGCTCTGGAGTTGTTATAATGAATAAAACTGATTATGTACATAAAATGTTGACAATTCTTAACGACTCCGAAAAATTTCAGGTGGACAAAACTAAGAAGGATGCAACAACGTCATTCGAAAATAAAGTGAATAAATGCCTCAGAGAACTACTCATCAAGAAACTGATTGATAACAAAACTTACAATGAACTCAAGTCAAAGGGTGGACGACTCCCATTTATGTACGGTCTACCAAAAATCCATAAGGCCAATGTGCCCTTAAGACCAATACTATCAATGATAAACTCACCGTGCCACAAACTAGCTCGATGGCTAGCTGATTCATTGAAGCCAATTCGACAAAAATTTTCAAATCATAGCTTGGATGACACCTTCCAATTTTCTAAAGAAGTCGATCACGCTGACATATCCAATAAACTAATGGTATCATACGACGTGACTGCCTTATTTACAAATGTACCAGTGATGGAAACAATAGATATCATTTGTAAACAAACGGATCTATTGCCATTACCGGAGTCAGAGATGAGACGACTACTAATTCTTTGCACAAAAGACATTCAATTTAAATTCAATAACCAATTCTACCGACAAATCGATGGGGTCGCCATGGGTTCACCTCTAGGACCCATTCTAGCAGATATCTTCATGGGCTATCTGGAACAGACGCGACTGAGTGACGCTATCAATGAAACAACATACTACCGTCGATACGTTGATGATACTTTTGTTGTTTGTAACGACATGAGTCAGGCATCCGTATTATTTGACCGCCTAAATGAGGTCCACCCAAACATTAAATTCACCATGGAATACGAACTCATCGTTGTGTTCGTATTCCATGGTGAATTTAATGTTTGGGTGGACCTCATTTAGGCGGTCAAATAATACGGATGCCTGACTCATGTCGTTACAAACAACAAAAGTATCATCAACGTATCGACGGTAGTATGTTGTTTCATTGATAGCGTCACTCAGTCGCGTCTGTTCCAGATAGCCCATGAAGATATCTGCTAGAATGGGTCCTAGAGGTGAACCCATGGCGACCCCATCGATTTGTCGGTAGAATTGGTTATTGAATTTAAATTGAATGTCTTTTGTGCAAAGAATTAGTAGTCGTCTCATCTCTGACTCCGGTAATGGCAATAGATCCGTTTGTTTACAAATGATATCTATTGTTTCCATCACTGGTACATTTGTAAATAAGGCAGTCACGTCGTATGATACCATTAGTTTATTGGATATGTCAGCGTGATCGACTTCTTTAGAAAATTGGAAGGTGTCATCCAAGCTATGATTTGAAAATTTTTGTCGAATTGGCTTCAATGAATCAGCTAGCCATCGAGCTAGTTTGTGGCACGGTGAGTTTATCATTGATAGTATTGGTCTTAAGGGCACATTGGCCTTATGGATTTTTGGTAGACCGTACATAAATGGGAGTCGTCCACCCTTTGACTTGAGTTCATTGTAAGTTTTGTTATCAATCAGTTTCTTGATGAGTAGTTCTCTGAGGCATTTATTCACTTTATTTTCGAATGACGTTGTTGCATCCTTCTTAGTTTTGTCCACCTGAAATTTTTCGGAGTCGTTAAGAGTTGTCAACATTTTATGTACATAATCAGTTTTATTCATTATAACAACTCCAGAGCCTTTGTCGGGTCTAAACATGACGATGTCATCATTTTCACATAGTCTCCTTAGTGCCGCTCTATGCTCCTCAGTAAGCATATTTTGTTTTTCGGATGGTGATGTGTGGTATTGGTTGATATAGCAAACCAATACCACACCATGGAATACGAACACAACGATGAGTTCAATTTCCTAGATCTAAATGTAAAAAGAAGAGATGATGGAACGGTCGAAAAGTCCATCTACAGAAAAGAAACTTGGACCGGACAATACCTTCACTACAACAGCTTCTGCCCTATGAGCTATAAGCGGGGATTAGTAAGGACACTGTACGACAGGGCTAGGAAGTTATGTTCGCCCAACAAGATAGAAGAAGAATTAAGCTTCGTTGAAAAATGCCTTAAGGAGAACGGGTATCCAAAAGGATTTATCCAAAAGTACAGCAAAGAAAGAGATGAGAGAGAGAAGCATCCAACAGTTGAAAAGAAGAAAGTATTCATTTGCCTCCCATACAAAGGAGAAACTGTATCGCGAAAGATTGAAAAAAGGATGAAAGGAGCAATCAAGAGATGCTTCCCTGCAGCCAATCTAGTGACACTATACAGTACTACATGCTCTATAAGCCAATCGAAACTGGATAAATACCCTGCTGATGTTACCTTCAACTGCATTTATAAATTTACATGCACCTGCGGCAGCAAGTACATCGGAAGGACAGAAAGAAGGGCTTCTATCCGGTTTTCAGAGCATATTCCGAGAAACTTATGCTTAAAAGGAAGCAAATATTTACAAAGTGCAATTACCAGACACCTTGTGGATACAGGCCATTTTGTTGAGATTTCCAAATCCTTCAAAATATTAAACATACAAAGGACAGCGAATCTATTACGATTTGCTGAAGCAATTGCAATCAAACGCTTCAGACCAAACTTATGCACACAGAAAGAGAGTGTAGTCAATCTCTCACTCCCTTGGTAACCATATCACTTTCATTACAGTGATTAATCATAGGCATTAGTGAAATCAACTCACTAAGAAAGTTTTCAAATTGAACTTTGACCTTGTTGAGTTGCCATGTTGACACTGTTTATTAGATTTTTCTGTTTTCTGTCTTCTCTCACCCCCTTTTTCTTTCTTTTCGCCATAGATTGATAGTATATAAATTGATGTTAACTTAAGCTACAAAAATTTTAATCCTTATATTCCGGATGCGTTTATCTTATAATGCTTTCTGTATTACCTTTCAAACAATGAAGTATGGAATGTTATTTATTATAACCATTGTAATTTCAGGTAGTTTGCAGCTGATGAGAACCTGTGAAATAGAATGATATCATTTTATACTGCAAATCTGGTCTTTCTTTCTCTATCGAAATTTATCAAGGGAACCAAATGTATGAAATTTTTAACATTGTGATTAAATCTCCTCTCTGCCTACGGTATGACAAGGAGAATAGGTTTAAACTGTGTGGTCTTTTCTTCGTGGGATAAATTAGTCATTCGGAGAACCATACGTGTTGCCTTCCTTTGAACCCTTTCTAGAATGTGTGAGTCCCCTTTTAGACAAGGGCTGGCGGCCTGGATGCTTCTAGTGAAGGCTCTACGAATTGCCCATAATGACCTGAAACTACATGCAGCCACCGCGCGACAGTGTGCTGTAGTTTTTAAGTCGTGGTTAACAATGACACCTAAGTCCAAGTGAGTCTGAACTGGTGGAAGTGTTATTCCCTCTAGTTCGTAGGAGCTCGTGCTTGCTTGTCTGATGCGCATGGTTGCACATTTTGCCACATTTATCGGGAGCATCCATTCTATGGACCACTCTGACAATTTGTTGAGGTCCTCTTGCAACGTGAACGTGTCACTGTTGCCCTTCAGCTCTCTCCAAATTTTTAAGCCATCTGCGTATAGGACCATAGGGGAGTCGGTGAGCAGAGATAACTCATTGATATACAAAATAAATAGGAGAGGTCCGAGTACCGTTAAATTTAAATTTTAAATAATGATTACGGACCTGACCTATTCTCTCTTTTTCTTCCCACCAGGTCGGAACACTTTAGAGGACATAGCAGGAGAGTTCAGAAGCCAAGAAGAAATCATATTGTTGTTGAGTACTGGTTCTCTCACCGAGTCATAAACTCTTGGAACCGATTCCCAGAAGAAGTGGTGTCTGCAACCTCAACTGTTTCGTTCAAGAAGAGTTTAGACAACCACAGAAATTTACTAGAAAAGGATTAACATAGGCTCCAAGCCTTCCATCCCCAATCAACAAATCTGAAGCTGTTTTCCCGTGTGACCTTGAAACTGACGTTACGTATTGCACCCTCCCACTTCAATCTCTAGGTCAGTTCTTGTGTTCTTGATGAGAGTTCATCAAATAATCACTGGTTCTTGCAATGGTGACTTCTCACACATTTCTCAAGCGAAAGTACGGGGTTCTAATTACATTGTAAGTTCCTCTGGTTGATTTTTTTATCCCTTATCATAAGGTGTATGCCAGTGGATGTGATATAGTTATTTTGAATGAATCTTTTTGCCGTAGTCAGGTAATTTCAGGGGGTGAATTGGGAAGTTCTGTAGTCACAGCTGTCAGTTTTAATCATTGGAATGGAAAGGTTTGTTACATAATATATGTTCTTATTCACTAGATTGCTGTCGCTAATGCTAAAGGAATATATGTCTACGTCCCACAGGTACGTCTGTCAAGTGTTTTCTGTATTTTTATAATACGTATATAAATTTCATTTGGAATCGTAAATTCCGTTTCAGTACTTCATGCAAAACAATGGCTACACTTTTGGTCGTCTTGTCAGCCAGCATCTTTACAACAAAGTTTTGATACTTGGCCTTAGGACATCACCTTATAGTAGGGTGAACTTTAGTTATTGTGGCTATACCACATTATAGCACTGACTCTGGGCGCATAGCAGGACGTTGGGGCGGACTTAAGGGCCTTGTCCCACGTTCTACGATGCACCCGAAGCTTCTGCAATGCGCAAGAAAAAAAATGCTAGCTGGAAATCATGCACATATAAACTGTCGGTTGAGTGCGCAGTTGGAATGTCCAGTGGCTTTGTCTGTTACAGGTTCAAACAATCTGTTTATGTCTCTTTTTGATGTGAGCGTATCATGTTGTCCTTCACTTCTGTCCATATTTCCAAGTCATCTACGCATAAAACCACTGGGGAATCGGTTAGCACAGATAACTAATTGATATACAAAACAAATAAGACGGGTCTGAGTACAGTACCTTGTAGTGCTCCACTACTTACTGTTGTCCAGGAGGAGAGTTTTGAGTTGATCCTGCCCCTCTGCCTCCAATCTATGAGGAATTCCCTAATCCACTATTTCTTATAATTCTAATGGATGTGTTGTCAACTTGACCAGTTTGTCATGTAATGTTTCTGTTTTGTGTTATTTAGCCTATTTATTTGTATGCTGTGTCACTGTCTTTATTCCCAGGCAACAACAGAAGGTCTGCTAACCAATTCATCGAAATTACTTTGGAGTTTTTCTACCCACATACAATTACCTTCAAAATCTGAGGTGGTTTGTCTTTGTTGGTCGCATAGACCATGTTTTGAATTTCCGAATTTCGGCCTACTGGCTGGTTTTGAAGATGGACAACTGTGCATGTGGAGATCTGATGCAGTCAGCAATGTTGTTCATTCCACTCCTCGTTTTCACATTGGAAGTGATTTGATAGATTTACAGTGTGAAACAGACTCAGGTGGCTTGGTAAATTCTACATCGGATACACAATCAGAATGGAGAGTTGTTTGGCGTCATCAAATGAAAGGTATTGTTTTTGTTTTGTTTTATCGACTAAATAAATAAATAATAATATATTCTCATTTTTGTACATGAGAGACGCCAGTTTACAGGCATCATCAATTCGATAAATTACACATACGATTAGTAGGTATAGTTAGTAATGATAATATAATAAGGTACATATTTATTCCTACAAATGTAGGACACACCAGTTGTATAGGCATAGATAAGTATTATTTAAGTTACATATTTAAATTACATAATTTACGGTTAAATAACATGGTTGCTGTCATTTTATCTTTAGTTTGTGGGAAAAATCAAATAACTAGTGATTCAATGGAACACATCAAGAAATATAGAGATATTGACTTCGCATTAACAAAAAAATCCCAAGTATGCGTTGGATGGATTACAGATACTTGGGGAAATAAATAAAGCTTGAAGTGAATTCCCCCATATAACAATAAAATGCGTCTTACAATAATATATTCTCACTTTATGCACATGAGGGACTCCAGTTGACAGGCATCATCAATATGGTAATAATGCACACATGGAGTAAACATGTGTAAAATTTTTCATTAACACAAGTGATCATATAGCTTCAGCATAATGGGGACGAGGTTACATGCTTGCCACTATTTTATTCCTTTGCGTCCCGAGGGGAACACAGGGCTTGAAGCTTGAGCTTTGAAGTTCCATTATTATTATTATTATTATTATTATTATTATTATTATAGCTTGATTCCACACCGTATTCATGGTACAAGTATGGGATTTTCAGCATGTGATATCTGTAGCCTAAATTTTGCAGGCCAACTAATTG
Source organism: Trichobilharzia szidati (assembly GCA_944472155.2). Classification (NCBI taxonomy): domain Eukaryota; kingdom Metazoa; phylum Platyhelminthes; class Trematoda; order Strigeidida; family Schistosomatidae; genus Trichobilharzia; species Trichobilharzia szidati. The sequence continues at coordinate 5,773,623 of OX235277.1, forward strand.
ATATCAAATGTGCGTTGGCAGGGGATTGAACCCCGAACTATGTCCATAGTCGGCGAGAGTCTTAACCACTGTGCCATCGACGCGCTTAGCAGTGGTGTTTATTTAATGCAGGGCAAGGTTGTTAGCACCACGCCCAATCTTTCCTCTTTGTCAGGCTTACAACCGGCTAGGGGAGGTAAAAATGTGCACCGGCTGGGAATCGAACTCCGGACCACGTGAATGCTTGGCGAGTGTCACACCGCTGAACCACTGACGTACCGACGTGGTTGTGTGTGTGTGTTTGTGTGTAAACTCTATTTAGTAATGAATTTTAATATAATTTATAAGTAGGGAAAAGACTTTTGTGGTTTTCTACCTACCACCAGGTGAGACGAATATAAAAACGATTTTGACATTTTACTATTGATAGATGTAAGATTCTGTCATGATTTCCTTCTGCATCTCACTGATGTACATTCACAGACTGACTAGGTTTCGTCGTAGAACTTTGTAAAAAATTGCAGTAGTTCGAGTTGTCACGCTGTTGTATGTAGCCCACAGAGGTAGAGAAAAGAGGAAAGAAAAGAGATTTAAAGACACTTTAATGAGAAGAAACGTACAGGCGAGGAAAGGGAGAGTAACAGGGAAAAAATATGAGGGTCTATTAGATCCAGGCGATTAAAATGAGCGGATGCATGTGCTGCGCCAGCCATTACTTCTTAGCATCTTGTAGACTTCTTAGTAGGGATCCTCGGAATGCTAAAAACCAGTGGCTGGAGACTATTAGAGTGATATGGTTCATAATTGTTCTCATTGGTGCAGATGCATTCACAGTCCCACAGATCCATTAATCTCTCATGTTTTTCCATGTTACTATGTCAAGCGATCAACAACGGAAAACTCAGCGAAGCCCTTGAAGTGAAGACAGGAGTTAAACACGTTTGTCTAGTATCGCAGGTCATATTTCTAATTTTGACCGACTGGATCATGCGCCGCACTGTTGAGAGTCGGTCGGTCGGTCGGTTTTCGACATAGAACTTTGCACTGATGTGCGCCAGTTCAAGTCGCCACACTCCCTCCTTGTAGCACACAAAGCAAGAGAATTAAGTAGAAGAAATGCATAATATAGACAGTAAACAGAGGTGTGAGACAAAGGTATAGTAATAACGAAGAACAAAACAGTTTAACTGGAAATCATAAGTCACAAGGAGTGGATGCATCTGCCCTAGCCATTGAGAACGATTTTGAGCCATGTCACCAATTGTTTCCAACGATTGGTTTTTACCATCCCGAGGACCCCAACTAGGAAGTCTCCATCTTCCTACGTGGCTTGGACTAACTGTTGTGGATTTCATTGACTGGTGCCATGTTTTCGTTTGACCGCCGCTAGCTCTTTTCCAGCCTGACCGTATGTCAGCTAACATTGCCCGTCGAGGAAGGCGATGACTAGGCATACGTAGCACATGTCCTAACCATCTCAGTCGAAGTAATTTCACCGTTTCGTCGATTGATTTCCCCACTGTTGGGAGTGAAAAAGCAGGAATACGTTGGAGCGGTAGGAAAACTGTAGAATATCTGGATTTCGCGGATGATTTGTGTCAAATATCAAACAAACTCGAGGACTTACAGCTGAAATCTAACAAGTTGGGGGGGGGGGGGAGGGAAGCAGCAAATACAGGGCTTTAAGTAAATATAGAGAAGACAGATGTGATGAAGATAACCATCCAACGACAGTGATAAGCACCAATCACCACTAATGAAAGAAGTGTGAAGGAGGTTACTTCCTTCACTTATCTAGTCAGCACGTAGGAAGGTGTAGACTTCCTGGTCGGGGTCCTCGGGACGGTAAAAACCAATGGTTGGAAACAATTGGTGACATGGCTCAAAATCGTTCTCAATGGCTAGCGCAGATGCATCCACTCCTTGTGACTTATGATTTCCAGTTAAACTGTTTTGTTCTTCGTTATTACTATACCTTTGTCTCACACCTCTGTTTACTGTCTATATTATGCATTTCTCCTACTTCCTTCTCTTGTTTTGTGTGCTACAAGGAGGGAGTGTGGCGATTTGAACTGCCACACATATGTGCAAAGTTCTATGTCGAAAACAGGCAGACGAATGAGGATATCAAAGCCAAAATCGGAAAGACAATGCAGACCTTCATTACTGAAATCAGTTTCAAAATATACTTCACCGATTACAAAGAACAATATTCCGATTTTCAACACCAACTTTAACTCAGTTCTTCTACATGGATAAGAAATTTGATACATGTATCACAAAAATCATTCATCAACTCCTGCCTTCTTCGCTGGTTCCATACTGAGGATCAGATGGCCGGCCAGAAAGTATTCCTAACAAGAAACTCTGAGGAAGAACCAATCAAAAACCTATTACTCAATAAGAGAATTTGCCGAATAAAATGGAGATAGATCGGAGACATACGGAGGAGACCGTTGAGTGGCGCCACACGCCAGACCATCGCTCAAGTGGGACGGGGATGTGAAACAATGAATTGGGCATGGGTCGCGTGATGGTATAGAGGAGATGAAGACTTATGAGTAATCTTGAGACCAGCTAAAGAGGACTGCGGAGAACAGGTCACAGTGGTGATGTTCTGTTGAAGCCCTATGTTCTTCTGGGAACTCAAGGGAATAGTAATAGTAATAACATATAATCTACTTTTCCACGTGCATTTCTTCTCATTGTAGTTCTCCTGCATTTCTTGTTTAACCGTTTTCTCTACCTTTACTGTAGTTTTCAAGAAAGAAAGTTTTGTCTTACGGTTCACCTACATAATTAAACTGTGTATTTTACTTTCTCTTATTATCCAGGTACTCCGCTACAAATTGATTTCAGTACTGATGGTTTATATTTTGCTAGTATAATTAAATGTAATGAACCGAATAATAATCATGGAATTAAATTCAATAATATCATGCATGTATGGTTTCATGATCCTTGTTTTGTAATGAATCCTTTGAAAAGTCATAATGAAGGAGAGTTTCAAATGTCAGAAAATTGGGAACCGATTCACCTACCGCATCCTTGTGATGTTTATTCGTTTAGTTGGCGTCGTACAAGTCGATATCTCCCGAGGTGAGTTGTTTCTCTGTAAATCTATCAGTTCTATTTTGGGATAAATGTGAAGCGTCGTAGTAATTCAAGTGCTGAGTTTTTCCCCGGATTCGATCACTAACTGACTTCATTTAAAGAATCACTGGACATCTATCCTCGTTTGGGACTCTTCAGCGCTATGCGACTATTACCCCATCCAGCAGACATCGAACGCAGGACCTTCAGGTTACAGTGTAAGCTCACTGGCGGTTCAGCCATTTTGGGTTTTCTTTGTGAAAGGAAGGTATAGAAACCTGGCTGATAATTGAGCACATCTCAAAAAGAGTAGGTTAATACTCGATGTAACTATCATCCAGCATGTTTAGTTGATGATTACTCCCCATCTCATCGTTTCACGGCAGAATATTCAGAAATCCACTTTGGTATATGTGTAAAACTTGGGCACTGTGATAGTAAGTAATTTAGATCTAAATCATCAGTAGTAATTCTATACAAGGAAGGAACCTCGGAAACCTTACGCAGAATTCTTAACAATGCTGGCAGGAATAAAAGTGGTTGGCATTCAAACCAACCACAAACTCAATTAGAAACAAGCTTCGTCGGTTAAAGGATCAATCCTATGGAGCCTTTAAAACGAAACAATTTAGTTTATCTAATACCCTGCTGGAATGATTGTCAGGTCAAATACATAGGTCAAACAAGTAGAACAGGGGCAGTCAGACTAGATGAACATAGAAACCTAGCAAAATCTACATTGATGACTCGAATGAGATAAGACTGGAATGAGATACCCGGATAAATTAGTCAGGAAATATGTGAGGAAACGTAAAAATAAAATAAATAACGACAATTGTCGTAGTGATAGTGATAATAATAATAATATTAATGACGACATGCATGTCAAATATGCGCAAGACAACACCAACAACAAAGAATCTAAATCATCACTAGCAATTCCATACAAGGAAGGAACCTCGGAAGCCTTACGCAGAATTCTTAACAAGGCAGGAATAAAAGTGGCTGGCATTCAAACCAACCACAAACTCAATTAGAAACAAGCTTCGTCGGTTAAAGGATCAATCCTATGGAGCCTTTAGAACAAAACAATTTAGTTTATCTAATACCCTGCTGGAATGATTGTCAGGTCAAATACATAGGTCAAACTAGTAGAACAGGGGCAGTCAGACTAGCTGAAATCTAGATTGATTGATCCAAATGAGATAAGAAATCTAGAGAATAGTTCAGCTATAGCACTCACTGCATGCAATTACACACCACCATACAATAGGATGCGATAAGATGACAGTTTTAAAATATATTGTAACAGCATAGTGGAGGGAGAGATTGATTACAGAAGCTTTGTTTATTGAATCAACTGCAAATAGGTGTGATAGGAATGATTCAACACCTGTCCACCCAGATATCTGGAAAATTCAACTACCCCAAAGACGACAAATAGGAGAGAACAAAGAAAACTATAAAATTCAAGTTTCGAAGTTGTGTGATTATAATTGATGATATGATTATGAACAATAAATTTTGTTCGAAACGTCATCCAGTAAATAATACTGTTTCACTCACTGTGTGATACATCTAATAAACAAACTAATATGGAATCCACTTTGGTACCAATCCCTATAAAATTCAAGCATGTAATTTGAGCGGGGATGAGGTTTCGAGCTAATTAATTTGGTTTTGAGGTACCCTTCTTGGTTATCCCATATCTTGTTGTTAATTTCTAAGAAAATGTTCCATCTGACCTACTCTACATTAAGAAGTTAAGACAATCAGGAATCAGTCAACGTCTCCTTTTACAGTTGACTAGCTGTCGCATCTTACTTATTGTTCTTTACTGCTTCCCCTTAGTCTTTCCTATTTCACTGAAAAAGGACTATGTCATATTGTGAAGGAAATTAAAGGTTGTCAGTAGGGCAGGCAAGTGGTGTGCCATGAAGTCAGCCAGTTCGTTACTATTGTAGTCAGCAGACACTTGAACTCATGTGAGAAATTATCTAAATCCGTATTGTCTGACTCTCACAGCGCTCTCAGTATTCACCTAACTCTCCCCTTCTTTGCATCTTATCAGGTAGGACTAAAAGTTATTATAAAATATTATATGCGTGCTTGCACACGGTGAAGTACAAAAACTCAACGACACCCTATTTGGCCTGACAGTGTTCAATATTATAGAGATTGAGTTAAGCATGAAACCTACGACTTACTATGTTTTCGGTAAAATAAACGACTCTTCTTCTCTCCTATTTGTAATCGGTGGTGACACTATTTCAAATATCTTGTAATTTTAGCTGTTAACATTATTATTGAAAAAATATTCATTCACACATCTATAAAACACAAAATAATCGAGCAAAGAATATTCTTTTCGATAATTTCCTCCTCTTCTGGCTCTACAATTATACATGCATGTTTATATACATAAAATATTCTAGATTGGTAGTCAATAACATTATTAGCGTTTTTTAAATAATATCTATTTGTAAAGTATGATCACGATGGAATTACAGTTCATTAAAGATGCTTAAATTATAATAATAAAGATATAATAGCGAATAGAATATCAACTGAAATTAGGGAAATTCCACAAAAATTCCGGATTATTCAAACCTGGATGGCCAAGGTAATGATAACGACTGAACTAACTTCTTTTGGGTGCATAAATTAGGCTTCTTAATATGGATCCCCATAGCCTCAGCAATATTTAGAAGTCGAACTCTTAAGGCCAAATTGAGATTCTTAGGTATGCAGTAAATGACCCTGAAAGCATGATTAACGTCAATCTTGTGTTCTGTCTGCACAAGATGAGATAGAATAGCGCTGCGAATAGATTTTGTTTGACCTTTGCTTAACCAGGCAGGGTGATGTTCGGAAATTCGACGCGAAACACACCTAATTGCACGGCCTGTGTAACTGGTTCCACAGGAGCAGTTAAATTGGTAGATAACCATGAAAGAGGCGAAATTAGGCAGTTTGTCTTTTATTCCCGAATGCAAAATAGGGGTGTGGTTTTGAAGACACACCGCAATTCAGCATCAGGGAATGCTCTTTTTACCGCATTTCTAAGGCGCTGTGTTAGTATCTCACTGGAGTTGTCTCCTAGGAACTGCATCTGTAAGAACAGGGCCTTTTCTGGAACTGTTGGTAACTTGGGCTGTTTTGGTTTTAGATTCATATTCTTATCAATAAACTTTTCAGGATAACCATTCTCACTCAGCAACCGTTTAATATTGTTAAGTTCCTCGTCAAGACATTCATCCGAGCAAATCTGTCTTGCTCTGTGGACCAAGCACTTTATTAGATTGCGTTTGTTAACATTATTATTGTTAAAATCATCATTTTACACTTTTTGTGCATTTTTGACTTTATTGTTACTGCTAACACCAAAAACGTTGCTATTATCAATTCTGGTTTGTTCATACCGTCGTCGATTAAATTAAATGCAATGTATCACACTGCATCATAAGTACTGTTTTGAAATAAAACAAATTATTACTCTTACGTCTATCGATTTAAGCCTAAATTACTTCAGAGAATGAAAATGAATAATTATTGTCCCTTTTCAAAGATTCTGCATTTAATGAAAGAAGAACACAGGATGATTGATTGAGGTTAAATTAAAACCTGCACGTTTTCTTGTGTGCATAAAGGTCAAACATTAATTAATCATCAGTCAAGACCATCATTTCATGAAGTTGGAAATGATGAGATTGTTAAAGATTCAGGTGAATCTTAAAGTTACAATCTGAACTAGAGAGAGCTAATTGATATGGTGAACAATGTCGAATTTGGAAATAAACCAATCAGAATTGGCCGACATATGTAACCGATGTCCAGTTTGGAAATAAACCAATCAGAGTTTGAACTCCATTATGGATAAGATTTTATTTTGATAAATCACACAGTTACCTGGGGTTCTAGTGAGAAGTCGTGACCAGTAGGGTGCAGCAGGTCGGGTGTGAGAACAAATACTCGCCGAATACATTGGCTAGGGGTCGCGCTATGTCGTGAATTGGCAGAAGTTAGAATTCATGGGCCATTGGATCGGGTCCCAGTGGCTTAATGGTCTACGAGCTCGCCTTGTAACCAGAAGGTCCTGAGTTGAAGAGTCCCAAACTAGGACGAAACAGCTGTCCAGTACTCCCAGGTTTTCCAATGGTTTTCTAACTAATGTCAGCTCATGATGAAAATCCTGTAACCAACCAATTCCCTACAAACCAACACTTGAAGATCATTATTTTACTTGATTATCATGTAAGGAATTGGCAGAAGTTAGGATTCATGGGCGATTAGCCATTGGATCGTGTTTCAGTGACTGAATGAATGGTCTCCGAGCTTGACTTGTATCCGAAAGGTCCTGCGTTCGAGCCCCGGTGAGTGGGTACTGGTGAAGAGGAGTCCCGAAATAGGTCAAAGTAGGTGTCCAGTACTTTCAGGTTCTCTAACTGATATCAACGCGTGATGAAACTTATGACGTAATAAGCATGCTTTCTATATGTGATATTTCTGTGTTTTAGTGGTTGGATCCCCAACGTACTACTCACCGCTGGTGAAGATAATCTATGTCGTGTATGGGTGGAAGTTACTCATCCTCCGTCGAGTTATTCTTCATTATCAAATACTCCACAGTTGTTTGGATCAACTCAGATGAGAAATGACTCAGATATTCCAGTAAGTTATGCATATTTCTTTAAACGTATTTTAAAACGTTTACTTTATTTTTTTCAATGTCTAGTGGACATGAATTGTTAAAAAGGATCTTGTAGAGATGATTGCACAGTACGGTTATTTTTATTATTATTTCCTTCTGTTCCGGGGTGGAAGACGAGGCTTCAACAACACATTTCCATTTTATCCTGTTCTCTGAAGCTCTTTCTAGATCGCTCCACGATTGATCATATACTTCCATCTCTTCCTGACATGATCTCCTGTATGTGATCCTCGGACTGACGCCTAATTCGTCGTTTCCAAGTCGGGTTTCACCTGAGGGCGTGGTGCGTAACTTCACCTACTGGTCGATTGTATCAACCGTTAGGTATTAGCTTTACTTAACAACAGCACGCTGGTAAACGACAGTACCATTTAGCAAGACTATGAGTATTACTTTCAGCATTGTTTGTTATAACCCAGTACGGTTATTTGTCATTGAAATGATGGGGCATTACAAGTTTCATGTCATATTACTTCAATGCTTGTTCTCATTCCTATCAAGTTTAGAAAGAGAAGGATTTGAAGCCAACATTACCAATTGTCGCCATCCATTGGTTCTTAGAATCCCGACGATCCCAAAGAGATTGTCAGCGTAAACCTCCCTACGTGCCTAGCTCAAACTAACTGTCTTTAATGGTTTTAATGGACTGATTTCATGGTTTGGTTTCACTACTGCTAGCTCTTTTTTAACCTGATTCTATGTCAATTAACACTAACCGTCCAGGAAGACGATGGCTAGACATGTGTAACATATGTCCTAACCATCTCAGTCGATGTAACTTCACAACTTCATCCATCGACTTCCCCTCAATATTACTCACTCTATTATACCATCTAACATGGGAGAGAGAATGCAGACACCTTTAATCAATCACAGCTAGCCTTTTCATATCGTCAAATTCCACTGGGCTTGTTTCATAGTCATAAAGAAGGCCGGAGTGAACTCCTGCTGGATATCTGTCTGTCTGTCTGGATTCAACATAGAACTTGGCACCGAAGTACAGCAGTTTGAGTTGCCACGTTCCAAATAGCACATAAAGGAAGACAAGAAAATGAGAGAAGAGAATCAATAGAGTTTTGACAAGTATAGTAGTGAAACAGAATGAGTAATGGTAGAAAGGAATATGAAAGATTACAGAGACTGAATACATCTGCGTAAGCCATTGACAACGATTTTCAGCCATGTCACCTATTGTCTCCAGCCATTGATTCTTAGAGTCCCGAGGGCGGTCCCCAACGCGGAAGTCCGCATCTCCCTGCCTGACTCAGTTTGGCTGTCAAGGATTTCATGGATTGATGGGGCCATGTTTTTGTTTGGCCACCACTTACTCTTTTCCAACCTGCACCTATATCAGCTAGTAATGCCCGTCCGTCGGGGGAGGCGATGGTTAGGTATGCGCAGCACGTGACTTAGCCATTTCAGTCTATGTAACTTTATAGCCTCTTCGATTGATTTTCGCTCTTTGCCTAACACTCTACGCCTAACGTCAACATTGCTTACCTTATTATGCCACCTAACGTGAGAAGGAGATCGTAGACATCTATGGATATCACGTCTACTAACCCAGATATGACGTAAATTGGCAAATATCACATGAGCCTTTTGTATCTCAAACGAGAGAAATAACTTGTCAACTGCATACAGATAAATCACTTCTAGCTAGCTATCAAAAACACTACTGTTTGACGTGGGTGGTTTTTAACTGTTATCATATCGATCGTTAAAGGGTATTCGTTTGATTTGTGAAATTTATTTGATTATTTGGTCTCTTAAAGAATGCATGGAATGCTGTTTGAATGAATGCACAATGCGATCGGTGGTATGATGTCGGTGTAAGCTAAGCGAAGAAAATTCTAACGCTTTTCTGGAGGCGTTGAGGACTTTCACTTCTTTGGATGTTAGAAGCAGGAGGTTAGGCATCTAGTGCTTTCAGCTTATTGGTTATTATGTAGTATTATTAGGTCCCTTTTATCTACTGCCTGTTGTGTTTCAATTCTCAGTGTGTTTTTCCTGGTGTTGTTCTTCGCCTCCTTGTCCATCAATGCGTTGTAGCTTCTCATCTCGTTGTACATCTTTGCACTGTTCCGGAGACTAGACGAATCGCCAAAAGGCCACTGCGAACTTTTATCAACAGCTGCCTTCACTGGCTTCATACTGAGGATCACATGGTCGATACAATAGTAGTTAGCAACAAGCAGCTCTGACAGGCAGCAAACTAACCAAGAACCAATCACCTAACAAATATGGATTGGACACACGCTGAGGAAACTGATGAATGACATCACACACTAACCAGACCCAATGTGCTTAAAGATAGGGAGTGAAATGATAGAGCGTGTTCACCACTTGGTTTATATAGGAAGTTGAATCAACCCCAGTGGGTTGACAGCTGATGAAATCTCAACATGGATACAGAGGGCTTGTTTGGTATTTGCCAACTTACTCCATCCCCTGGGCGTTTAACTCAACTCACGGAATTTCATGCCAGCTATACAGTAAAATGCATAAATCGCTTTCCTGTACGTTCAGACCACTATACATAACTTGTAGGGTCGTTACACTTTTGAGTCCAGATGACAAGTCCCAAATAGCACTAAATGCTCACCCAGCAATCCACTTTTAGTCACCAGCATCCTGAATAACTTCACATGAATCCACAAACATTGATAAGGATTTCGTGCTAGCAACCAATATGTTAACAGAGTTCAAGTATTCCCGTCTAACATACTATATCCAAGACAAATTTAAAAGTAATCTAAGGTAATAAATAAGTCATTTTGATCTAATCTTCACTGCTAGAACGTACAGAAGGCAGGTTTGGTATTTACCAACTTACGCCATTCCTGGCTTATTATACGTGATATCCGGCTGCCTATCGACCAAAGGACGTGTCCACTGCTCAGCAGCAGTTCGCTTTATCCTCCTTTATGTGTGTGAGACATGGCCGCTGACAATGGAAGACATTAAAAGACTATCTGTATTTGATGATAGGTATATGTGTGTGTGATTTATCTCTCGTGTGTGTTAAGTGGCGGTATAATAAGGTGAGCAATACTGAGGTTAGGTATAAGTTGTGAACTAGGTAGGTGGGAGAGGTAATCAATCAGCGAGGTTGTGAAGTTAACCGATTAAGACGGTTAGGACATATGTTACGTATGCCTAGCTATCGCCTTCCTCAACGGGAAATGTTAAATGATATAGGACTGATCATGTTGGAAAAGAGAAAGCTAGTGGTGGTCAAACCAAAACATGGTTTCACCAGTCAATGAAATCCATATCGGTTAGTTTAAGTCACGTAGGGGGATGTAGACTTCCTGGTTGGGGTCCTCGGGATGGTAAAACCAATGAAGTCTGGAGACAGTTGGTGATGATACGGCTCAAAATCGTTGTCAATGGCTGGTGCAGATGCGTTCACTCTTTGTGATTTGTCACATCCAATCAAAGCACTTTATTGCTCCTCCCATATTACTATTCTTTTTCTCTCACTCAAACTTCTGTTTATTATCTCTCTCGCTGTTTTGAATCTCTCTTTACTCCCTTCTCTTGCTTTTTGTACTACATGGAGTGAGTGTGGCAACTCAAACTGCTGTGCAAAGTTCTAAGTTGAAACCAGTCAGTCAGTCAGTCGACCAGGCCCTCGTGTGACAGTCAAATAGGAAGTGAGGAATGAGTTCGATGTTTTCCCGAGAAGTTCATGTGACGTTGAGATCAATGGTTATGTGCAATTGTGGTACCACCTAAAACGACCTGCAGAGAACAAAGTGAAAGTGGAGATCTGTTGTTGTAGCTCTTATGTTCCACTTGGAAGCCAGAGGATAATATTAATATAGCATTGTTTCAGAATAGTTCATAATCAATCCAGTTAAAATACGCTGACGTTTCATTGCTTGTTTTCATCTCATTTTTTAGATTTCTTCCAAAGTCAAATTACGAATACCTCAAGGTGGTGTTATAGATACAGAAGTGAAGTACAAAGCAACTTGTGAATCAACTAAAGAGATCAATGGATCTCATGGATTACCATCTTCGTTGTCATCATGTGAAAATTACATCACCGTAGAATTACCTGACTGCTTTTTAAAGCATCCTCTTTTAAAGCATTTTCTAGATCTATGGTAAGTTTTATTTGATTAATTATTGATTACTAATTTTCAAACTATCTGCATACTACTGATTGATTGAGATGAGTAGTAGTTGTTGTTGTATACGACACTACTCAGCCAGCCAGATCGAGATGTGATGTAAACACCATGGGACGGCCGCTTTTTGCTTGTTTGCGGCTGAGCTCATCAACAGCGGTATACCGCGGCTGTTTGACTGGGCACACAGACTCGAATCTCACTTTAAACTACACTCGATTTGCTTGCTGTTAGCTACTTAGTCGAACTGGTCATACCACTAGTCGAATTCACAATTCGCAAATTGTGAAATAGTCTGTAGGGATTTGATTTGATTTTTTTTTCGAAGCTTAATCATGGGTTCACATGTCAGTTCTAAAATTATTGGGAACCATCGGGATGTACTAGACTGTTGTTTCTTCCTAGTAGATTCCGATAGCGCACACCCATGACCCTACTGACTGATCGGTTTCAACAAAGAACTTCGCAGCGATGTGCACTAGTTGGAGTCACCACACTTCACTTAGCACACAAAGCAAGAGAAGAAAGTAAAATGAAATGGAAAATAGTGACAGTAAACAAAGATATGAGGCGAAAAGAACCATATCACCAATTGTTTCCAACCTTCATTGATGTTTACCGTCCTGAGGATCCCAACCAGGAAGTGTACACCTTCCTTCGAGACTGGCCTAAACTAACTGTTGTAGATTTCATTGACTGATGAAGCCATGTTTTGGTTTGACCACCACTGGCTCTTTTCCAACCTGACCTTATGTCAGCTAACATCGCCTGTCGATCAAGGAAGGCGATGGCTAGGCATGCGTGACACATGTCCTAACCATCTCGATTGATGTAACTTCACAGCCTCGTCTATTGATTTCCCCTCTTTACCTAGCACTGGACCGATGCCTAACCTCAATATTGCTCACCTTATTATACCACTTCACAAGGGAGATAGATCGCAGGCACTTATCATCGAATGCAGATAGTCTTTTCCTGTCTTCCATTGTCACCGGCCATGTCTCACACACAAAGGAGGACGCAGCTAACTGCTGCTGAGTAGTGGACACGTCCTACGGTCGACAGGCAGCCGGATATCATGTTTACTAAGCCAGGGATGGCGTAAGTTGGTAAATACCAAACCAGCCTTCTGTATCCGTGTTGAGGTTTCTTCAGTGATCAACCCTTTAGAGCTGATGCGACCCCCCAAATAATTGAAATGGTCAACATGCTCTATCACTTCACTCCCTATTTCTATGGTTGGAGTCAATGTAGTCCAGTCCTATAGCATAATCTTATATTTGGCGGGAGTGAATCGCACGCCAAACATTCGAAGATTGCAACTCAAGTTGTTCAGAAGACTGCTCTATTTCGTCAGCGTCCTTCCCTAGAAGGACTATATCATGTGCATATTCTAAGTCAATCCCTGAGTTGCTGAAGTCACTTAGGGTTAAGTCCATTAGTAAATCTACTATGAAATTAAATAGAAACGGGGATAGTGGGCATCCCTGACGGACACCACTAGTTGTCTCCAGTTCAGATAACAACTCTACGTAAGCCCTCACCTGGCTGCATGAGTTTGAGTACAGTGCCTTAATCAGTGCAATGTATTTTCTTGGCATTCCTTTCACAGTCAAACATCGCTAGAGTACTTCTCGGTCAACAGAATTGATCCTACCTGCGATAGAATTCAGGATCTTCACATTCGAAGTCCAGCTGGTAGACCATTCAGCTATTGGGACCCCGGATTTAATGACCAGCGCATGAATTCCAACTTTTACCAATTGGTCATTTTACCCTGCGTGCTTGCGTTCTATCTCCCGTGTGAAGTGGTATAATAAGGTCAGCAATGCTGAGTTTAGGCGTCGAGTGCTAGGTAAGGAGGGGAAATCAATCGACGAGGCTGTGAAATTACATCGACTGAGATGGTTAGGACTTGTTTCATGTATGCCTAGTCACCGCCTTCCTCGACTGATGAGCAATGTTAGCTGACATAGGGTGAGGCTGGAAAAAAGCTAGCGGCGGTCAAATCAAAACATGGCACCAGTCAATGAAATCTACAACAGTTAGTATAGGTCAGTGTCGTAGGAAGGTGTAGACTTCCTGACTGGTTGGGGTCCTCGGGACAGTAAACACCAATGAAGGCTGGAGACAATTGGTGATATGGCTCAGAATCGTCATTGTCAATTACTGGCGCAGATGCATCCACTCCTTGTGACTTATAATATCCAATTAAACTATGTTGTTCTTCAATATTACTTTTTTTGCCACATATCTCTGTTTACTGTCTATATTATTATGCATTTCTCCTACTTTCTTCTCTTGCTTTGTATGCTACATGGGGGGGAGTGTGGCGACTTGAACTACCGCACATTTGTGCAAAGTTCTATGTCGAATACAGACAGACTGAGGTCATTTTAGCATGACTGGCACCAGCCAGTGTCATCAGCCCGAGTATTTGTCCTCACTCCTCACCGTGTAGTGACCCCACTCGTCATGCCTTCCCACTAGAACTCCAGGCAACTAACTTTGTCCTGTAGCCAGTCACCAGTGACTATCAGATTAATTTTCAAGAGTTAGTGTGTGTGGGGATTTGATTCGTTTCAATTTTTGACCAAACACGGATTGATATCAGTGAGAGAACTTTTGAACAAACCAGTATAGGGAGTACTACACATTCTAGTATGGGACTCTTCGTAAGTATTATTATTATTGTTCCCTTGGGTTCCAAGTGGGACATAGGGCTTCAACTACACGTCTCCACTTTCTTCTGTCTTCTGCTGTACTTTTCACCTACATCCATGTTAATCCATACTGTTTCAACTCCCCTTCACACGATCTCCTCCATGTCACCCTTGCACTGACGTCCCACTCGCCGCTTTCCTTTCGGGTTCCACTCGAGCAATGGCCTGACGCGCGATGTCACCCAGCGAGTGGCCTCCTTAGCGAGTGTCCAATCCATCTCCACTTTCTCCTGCATATTTGTTGGGTGACTGGTTCTTGTTTTGTTTCTTCCCATAGTTTCTTGTTGGTGATTCTTTCCGGCGGCCATCTGATCTTGAGTATAGAGCCATCGAAGACAGTTGTTGATCAAGGTCTGCAACAGGCTGTTGGAAATATTCTTTGTGACCCGCCAAGTTTCTGATCCGTATAGAAGAACTGACTGACTTGACGTTTGTATTGAAAATCCGAATTTTGTTGTTGATGTTGTGGAGTGACGAAGATTTCTAGATTGGTTTCAGGTTGATGAATGTGTTTCTCGCCTTCCCGATTCTCGATTTGACATCCTCGTCCGTCCGTTCCTCCTGTAGTTGAGACAATGCTCCCTACCTAGATAAGTGGATAAAGTAACCTCTTCCAAATCCCTCCCGTTGATGGTGATTGGCGCTGGATGTTGCTGCTGATGTTGTTGTTGGTTGGTTATTTTCATAACCTTCGTCTTGTCTATGTTCACTTGGATTCCTGTCTTTGCTGCTTCTTTGACCAGTTTGTCGGTTTTCGCTTGTAAGTCTTCGATTTTGTGTGACATCAAACATAAGTAATCCGTGAAATCCAGGTCTTTTGAGTTGAACCTGGCTGTCATTATCCTGGAAGAGATTGGTTCTCACTGCATGAGAGCTTTGGCTGCTGTTGGTGACGTCATGATGGCTACTCCCGCTGTGTGCTCGTGATCGTCCTCTGGGTGACCGGAGTAGATTATTGTCTCTCCAGTTGGTAGTTGGCACCTTCCACATCGTCCCATCTGCTCAGGCAGATTCCCAACTCTTCTATTCTATACCTTCTCATTGCTGCGGCTACCTGGGCAGCCTTTCCAGTTTCGTACATCGTACGAACATTCCACGCCCCCATCCTTATTTTTGCTTTCATCGAAAGGAGGCACATTAGCTGACTTGCTTCCCGAAGGCTTTCAACAGCCTGCGTCATTTCACTTCTCCGATTCCAGCGAAAAATAAGGTTATTGTTTATATTTTTAGTATTTTAGTATATATATATATGCGTTGAAGTTTTAGTAGCAATTTGGTTAAGTTTTGGGGGTGAAGTTGCTAGCACCATGCCCCAACCCTGTCTCTTTATCCGGGCTTGGTACCGGCTAGAAAACTAGTGAGCTAGTAATCTAGGCGAGGTTTTCGTGAGTATTGATAATCTGTAATATGTCTATGGTGTGACAAATTCGCATCTAAAGCTTCGATTGTATTAGAGTGTTGAGATGATATATTTTGAGTTGTTGTCGTTTTATGATTTGACTTGGTATGTTGTTGTTGTCGTCATCAACTGCGATTGAATATATTGCAATCTGATCATTCATATTTTCTCTGGATAGTCAGGCTAGTATATATATATATATATATATGCATTTGTCATATTTTTATCATTTACGCAATAGATTGTTTTTTATTGTTTTTATACGTGACAATGCAATCAACTTTATTGTAGGCATGTATCTTTTTAATCTTTGATTGATTGATTTATTTTTTAATCACATACAGCAGTGTGACTTTATCATATGTGAAGATTGTGTCTGTTTTCGATATAAAACTTTGCACATACGTGCGGCAGTTCAAGTCACCAAACTCCCCCATGTAGCACACAAAGCAAGAGAAGAAAGTAAGAGAAATGCATAATAGAGATAGACAGTAAACAGAGGTGTGAGACAAAGGAATAGTAATAACGAAGAACAATATAGTTTCACTGGAAATCATAAGTCACAAGGAGTGGATGCATCTTCGCCATCCACAGAGAACGATTTTGAGCCATGTGCGTCGGTGGCACAGTGGTTAGTACTCTCGCCGACCATGCACATGGTCCGGGGTTCGATCCCCTGCCGGCGCACACCCGATATCTATGGTATGCCTGAATTTGGGCAACCGATATCCATGCTGAAAATTCCATACTTGTACTGAAAATACGGTGTGGAATCAAGCTGTAAATCAAAAAAAAAAATTGTTTTCAACCATGATCCAGTCAAGAAGTGATTTTCCCCCCTAACACTCAGTGCTATCCCTACACTTGCGAGTCCTCGCGAGCTAGCTGAGGGGTCTCCTGACACCCCCTTAAAGTGAATTTCGCAGATTCACCTTGTTGACCGGCTGAGGTCAAGTGAATGACCACACTCCTCGGGTCTTGTATGAGTGTCTCCGAAACACAACATACATCCATGGCTCTAGATTCCAGAGTTCTTGCTAGTGATGCCTGTTGTCCGATTTGGTTGCGGATCCTGACGTTAAAAGATCCTATATGAAGTTGGCGACGTGGCTTTAATAGGCTATTTGGGGTGTTTCTATGGCTCTCACCTTTGTTTGTGGGCACAGAGTGAAGTGAAGATGACTCACTAGCCCGCAGAACAGTGCTAACTGTAGTAGAGAAGCAAGATGAGGAAGGTGATGTGAGTGAGGGAGAGTGATTCTCAGGAAGGCTTCGTGTGCTTTTGGAAGTGTGTGGGCGGTTGTTACTTCCCGGCTGCCCACACCGTGATTCTTCGGGAACCTGAAACAGAAAGAGTGTTGCGTGACCTCGGAGCCCAGAGGACAACTGCTTGAGGCCGGTCACACGCGGCCTGTTTTTGTTTGTTCTTTCTGGTTTGGTATGTCTCAGTAGCATATTTATCACTTCTGCCCTGTGACATGGCAGCAGAAAGCACGGTCGTTGTTAATCCGGGTCCCGACCGATCCGGCATGATATTTTGTGAATTTGTTTGAATCATAGTTTTGGATTGGGTGGCTGCTTTTTGTCTAACCGCTATCCAAACAACCTTCCTCGCATGGTAGGACCTGCAGGAACATAAGTTCTAGCCAGTGTAGCTCGTTGGGTCATTGCGATATGCAGGCCCGACCACCACGTCAAGGTAGCAGCTGTCGGTCGGGATGTGAAGATTGACTGACTGACTGACTAAACGATTTCAACGTAGAACTTTGTACAGATTTGTAGCAGTTCGTGTTGCTACACTCCCTCCATGTAGTACAAAAAGCAAGAGAAGGGAGTAAAGAGAGATTCAAAAGAGAGAGAGAGATAATAAGCAGAAGTGTGAGTGAGGGAAAAAGAATAGTAATATGGTAGGAACAATAAAGTGCTTTGATTGGATGTGACAAATCACAAAGAGTGAATGCATCTACATCAGCCATTGAGAATGATTTTGAGTCATATCACCACCAATTGTCTCCAGTCTTCATTGGTTCTTACCATCCTGGGGACCCCAACCAGTCAGGAAGTCTACACCCTACTACGTGGTTGGCTTATACTAACTGTTGTGGATTTCATTGAGCGATGAAGCTATGTTTTGGTTTAACCACCACTAGCTCTCTCTCTTTTCCAATCTTATCAGTCCTATGCGAATTAACATTTTCCCCGTTGAGGAAGGCGATGGCTAGACATACGTAACACATGTTCTAACCATCTCAATCGGTGTAATTTCACAACTTCGTCGATTGATTTCCCTTTGTTAATTAACACTCTCTACACCTAACCCCGATATTACTCACCCTATTATACCACATAACACACACTGGAGATAGAAATTAGACACCTATTATCAAAGACAGCTAGCTGTTTCATTTTTTTTCATTTTCAATGGCTATGTCTGAGAGTTGCTGACCAGTGGACACGTCCTTTGGTCGATAGGCAGCCGGATATCACGTCTACTAAGCCAGAGATAGCGTAAGTAGGCGTATGGCAAACGAGTCTTCTGTACGTTCTGGCAGCGAAGATGTGAAGATTATATCAATATGATTTATTGTCTTAGGTTGCTGGCTGGCTGGATTCAACATAGAACTTGGCACCGAAGCGCAGCAGTTCGAGTTGCCACGTTCCAAATAGGACACAAAGGTAGACAAGAAGATGAGTGAAGATAATCAATAGAGTTTTGACAAGTATAAGAGTGAAACAGAATGAATGAGTAATGGTAGAAAGGAATATGAGACTGAATATTACAGCGACTGAATACATCTACGTAAGCCATCGACAACGATTTTGAGCCCTGTCACCTATTATCTCCAGCCATTGATTCTTAGAGTCCCGAAGGCGGGCCCCAACCTGGAAGTCTGCATCTCCCTACCTGACTCAGTTTAATTGTCAGGGATTTCATGGATTGATGAGGTCATGTTTTTGTTTGGCCACCAGTTACTCTTTTCCAACCTGCACCTATATCAGCTAGTAATGCCCGTCCGTCGGGGGAGGCGATGGTTAGGCATACGCAGCACGTGACCTAGCCATCTCAATCTATGTAACTTTATAGCCTCGTCGATTGATTTTCCCTCTTTGCCCAACACTCTACGCCTAACGTCAACATTACTTACCTTATTATACCACCTAACGTGAGAAAGGGATCGTAGACATCTATGATCAAAAACAGTCAACCTTTTCGTGTCTTCAACTCGTATTAGCCATGTTTCAGAGCCATAGAGAAGGACGGAGCGAACTACTGAGCAGTACACACGTTCCTTGGTTGATCGTCGGATGTCACGCCTACGCCAGAGATGGTGTAAGTTAGCGAAAGCGGCTCGAGCTTTTTGGATCCATGCTAAGATTTCGTCACCAATCAATCCGTTGGTGCTGATACAACTTCCCAAATATGTGAAGTGGTCAACATGTTCTATCACTTCACTCCCTACTTTTGAATTTCTCTTAAAATTAGTATGTTAGACGGGAATACTTGTGCTTTGTTAACGTATCGGCTGCTAGCACGAAATCTTTATCAATGTTTGTGGATTAATCTCAAATTATTCAGAATGTTGGTGACCAACAGTGGATTTCAGGATGAGCATTTATTCCTGTTTGGGACTCGTCATCTGGAATCAAAAGTTTAACGACTCCACAATTGATGTATTGTGGTGTGAACGTACAGGAAACCGATTTATGCGTTCTACTCTGTGGCTGACATGAACTTTTTTGAGTTGAGTTAAAGGCAGTCACAGAATGCCCCCAACGACAGCAAAAGCACAGCTCTATACTCGCCAATAATAACATCAGAAACGCGAAATTGCCTCAACATTACCCTTATGCAGCTATTCAGATCAGATATGTTGCTACTTACAAAATAAGTACTGTAGAACAAAATTATTTCATCAAAATTGAACCGTAAGAAGTATCTTGGAATCATGTAGAATATTAACAACAACAAGGTGGGTTCAAAACCCTGTCAGCAAGGATCATGCAGCAAACATTAATGAAGATGTGATAAGATTAAGGGATGATAAGAGATGGGTTGAAAATATAAGTAAGGGGTGGTGGGGAAGTTATCATGTCTTAATCGACCAAAAAGGGAGGGATAATGGCTGTGTCTACGAACTTCTTTTGAATGCATAGTTTAGGTTTAATAGTTCGAATGCCTATCGCCTGCCTCAGCTGTGTGCAGTAGACGAATACGAAGTCTACTGGAAAGATTCTGTGGGATATGATGAATTACCTTGAAAACTCCCGTTTTCTCCTCTACATGACCACTATCAATTAAATGTGACAAAATTGAGCTACGGATTGTTTTTGTCTGTCCTTTGCCAAACCACGATGGGGGATGTTCAGTAACACGTTGGTTGGCTAAGCTGTCTAGTAGTACGCCCAACATAACTGTCACCACAGGGGTAGAGTTGAATTGATAAATGCACACATATGTGGCAAAACTATCTAGCTTATCCTTCGTTTGCGTCCCAATCATTCATCGGCTAGAGAATAACAAAGGGGTCTGCTGCGTAAGACTTTCTTCGTATACTCCTGGAAAGTCTCTGGAATAAAATCTCACTTGACAAGTCACCATTTTACGTGCAATCATAGTCTCCGGCTTTCTCTTCAATGTTTTCATATGTTTCTTTATGAAACTAATCGGATAGCCCGTCTCCGTCAAGTAATCGTGAATATACTCAAATGTCTTTTGTAAGAGGTCATCAGTACTATACATTCAAAAGAAGTTCGTACCCACAGTCATTATCCCTCCCTTCTTGGCCTATTAAGACATGATTACTTCCCCATCACGCCTTACTTATATTTTCAACCCCTCTCTTATCATCCCTTAATCTTATCACATCTTTATTAAAATAAATATACAGGATTTCATAATGATCTGACATCGGTTAGTGGACCATTGGAATACCTGCCTGGGAGTACTGGACAGCTGTTTCGTCAGCGTAGTTTCGGACTCCTCAGCAGTACGCATCTACCCATCGTTTCAAGCACCAAAGTATTATCCACCAGGCCTCATGGATGCCAACAGCCACCTTTTTCCAGGTACATCCAGATAAAGAGTCCCAAAGAGATGGAAATGGTCATCGTGGTTTCCACTACTAGTCAGCATCAGTCTAAATAACTTCACATTAGATCAGTATGTTTATTTTTCTTGTTTTATTTATGCATGTTTTTAAAATTTCATGATCACAAACAATTCAGGTTAACTGATCCCTTGTCAAAAATTCAAGTAGATTATCAAGGAACAACAGCTAATAATAATGACGCTGGTGGAAAGTTGAATTTTCCTGCCAATCCATCTTTTCCTCAATTTACATTTACCACCTCTTTACCGTTGGATAATTTTCCTGAAATTAGTTCACTTCATAGTACTACTACAACGACGACGACTTCTTCAAATAGGTAAGTCTTTATTGCTAATCTCTGTCTTGTCTTTCTTATTCGTGCGTTTATTCCTCCGTGGTCTGTCTGTCTGTTTACGACATAGAACTTTGTACATATGTGTGGCAGTTCAAGTCGCCACACTCCCTCCATGTAGCACACAAAGCAAGAGAAGAAAGTAGGAGAAATGCATAATAGTGATAACGAAGAACAAAACAGTTTCCTTGGAAATCATAAGTCACAAGGAGTGGATGCATCTGCACCAGCCATTGAGAACGATTTTGAGCCATGTCACCAATTGTCTCCAGTCATTAGTGTTTATCGTCCCGATGACACCAACCAGGAAGTCTACATCTTCCTATGTGGCTTAGACTAACTGTTGTAGATTTCATTGACTGGTGCCATGTTTTGGTTTAACCGCCGCTAGCTCTTTTCCAGCCTGACCCTATGTCAGCTAACATCGCTCGTCGGTCAAGGAAGGCGATGACTAGGCATACGTAACACATGTCCTAACCATCTCAGTCGATGTAATTTCACAGCCTCATCGATTGATTTCTCCTCCTTACCTAGCACTCGACGCCTAACCTCAATATTGCTCATCTTATTATACCACTTCATACGGGAGATAGAACGCAGGCACCTATGATCAAAGACAACTAATCTTTTCATGTTTTCCTCCATGGTAAAATAGTAGAAGCGGACAAAGTGGTACTCAAAGTATATATATATATATATTTGGTAGTTGACTCGTTATCACACTTGTGCCGAAGATTTCACAAGTTGTCAAACGATAAACAATCTTTCTATGATCTGTCTAACCTGTTTAATAGAACAGACTTGACCTCTTAAACATATAGCCATACTAGGAATTGATGCAGACTATTCGTTGAGAATATGATTGTAAAATTACCCCTGTTAGATGGTTGGAGGCAATCGCCAGGAGGAAGCCTTACGTGACTTAGGTGTGCTAGTTGGCTCTCACCAATCAACAGGACGTATCTGAGGTTCGAACTTGTGCCACGCAGTGCTGCAGTCAGAGACGTTACCACTGAACTAGTTGGGCTCGCGACTTATCTCTGTAGGACTGTAGTGAATACTTTGATTGGACACTGGTTAGCAGGTGACTAGTGTTAATGTGTCTAGTCTTTTGTTCGTTTGGTGTAGACTGAAGTTAAGTTTGCTAGGTGGCTCACCATCACGGCGCAATGTGAGTAGTTGTTATTAGATAGTAACATTTTTGATGAGTATAGAGTACTATGCGTCAGACAGTGGGAAACGAAAAGACAGGGATATCCTGGACCGACGTGAAGAATCTAGAAGACCTGGATTTCGCGGATGATTTATCTTTGATGTCACACAAAATCGAAGACTTACAAGCGAAAACCGACAAACTGGTCGAGGAGGCTGGCAGCAAAGACAGGACTACAGGTGAACATAGACAAGACGGAGGTTATGAAAATAACCAACCAACAACAACAACAAAATCCAGCGCCAATCACCATCAACGGGAGGGATTTGAAAGATCACTTCATTCACTTATCTAAGGAGCATTGTCTCAACTACACCAGGAACAGACGGACGAGGATGTCAAATCGAGCGAGAATCGGGAAGGCGAGAAACACATTCATCAACCTGAAACCAATCTGGAAATCTTCGTCACTCAGCACCAACAACAAAATTCATATTTTCAATATGAACAAACCTCAAGTCAGTTCTTCTATACGGATCAGAAACTTGGCGGGTCACAAAGAATATTTCCAACAGCCTGTTGCAGACCTTTATCAACAACTGTCTTCACTTGCTCTATACTGAAGATCAGATGGCCGGAAAGAATCACCAACAAGAAACTATGGGAACAAATAAAACAAGAACCAATCGCCCAACAAGTATGCAGGGGAAAGTGGAGATGGATTGGACACTCGCTGAAGAGGCCGCTAAATGACATCGCGCGTCAGGCTATTGCTCGAGTGGAACCCGAAAGGGAAGCGGCGGGTGAGACGTCCAAGGGTGACATGGAGGGGATCGTGTGAAGAGGAGTTGAAACAGTATGGACTAACATAGATGCAAGTGAAAAGTACAGCATAAGACAGAAGCAAGTGGGAATGTGTAGTTGAAGCCTTATGTTCCACTAGGAACCCAAGGGAACAATAATAATATAATAATAGAAAATCGGTGGCATAGCGGTTAGGACGCTCGCCGACCATGCACATGGTCCGGTTCGATCCCCGGCCGACGCACTCCTTTACCTCGCTAAGCCACTAATAAGACTGGTATATAGGAAAGGTTGGGCATGAGACTAGCAACCCCATCCTGTAAAAATTATAAACAATGCTACAGAAACTTCAGGCCTCTAGCTTGAAGCCCGATGTTCCATTCGGAATGTGAAGGAATAAAAAATCAACTCACACAGACCAAATACTCAATAACAACAGCAACAACCCAATAACACACAAAAGGAGTTGTTTACAAACACTATTCAAGAGGGCCAGCTAGGTCTCATTGAAGCCCTTCTACCTTAAGGAAAATTGAAGAAAGACATTTTATAGACGTCTTCCAAAAGAATGGATATCCACGGAGTTTCATCCAGAGACATCTACCTCCAAGCCAGCCTACCAAATCAAAGAGACTCAAGGGAAGTGAAAATAAAATTGTCCTGCGATACATAAAGGACATCTCAGAAATCACTGCGAGACTCTTCAAACTTCTAGGAATTGATGTTGCACGCAAACCAACAAAATCACTTCACTCGGCTGGCTCTGTGTCAACCAAAAGACTCAGCAGTGAAAGAAGATAAAAAAGCAACATTATCCACAAAATAAATTGTAACAACCATGATAAATCCTACATTGGCCAAAGTGGACGTCCTCTTCGTCATCGTATCCATGGACATGAACTACCTGTCAAAAGACATGAAATCCACTCCCTCAAATTACTGCATACAGACGAACACGGACATCAGTTCGACTGGGACAACCAACGTTCAAATATTAGACAGAGGAAACACCAAGAATACTAGAGAATTTTTAGAAGCCTGTTAGTATTCCAGTGAATCGTCAATTAATAGACACATTGACGTAGACGAAATTTACTGATCGAGATAAGAAGGCAATCTCGTGCACAGAGTCAAACTTCACGTCAAGGAAACAACCAGTCATGTTCAAGGTCACCAGGAGGGATGACTAATAAAACTCGCGGAGAAATCTTAAAGCTCACTTCAACAAAGTGAAGTATGCGCTGAAGATGTTGTCTAGTAGGGTGATGAAAGCTTCGCACATCAAATATCCAGCTCAGAGAACACAAATGCATCAAAATCATCCACCTGAGCTACAAATCTTCTGCATTATATTAGATAGTAACGTCTCTTACCTCAGCACTTAGTGACACGGGTTCGAATCTTAGAGTGGGCATAGGTTCCTTCAAGATGGCAGATACGCCTAGCTGATTGTTGGGTGCCAACTAGCACGAAACATAAGTCACGCAAGGCTTCTTCCTGACGATCGCCTCTGACCCCCTGATATCAACAATTCAAAGTGCAGCGTGATGATGCACCGCATTACAAACTTGACTACATCAAACAAAGTACTAGACGCACGACACTAGTTACTACCTGCACTTAATCTTGCCAGTGAACCGCTTGAAGTTGTCAAAGAGTTTATGTATCTGGGTAGTTGTGTGAGTGAGTGCTGGCGGAGGGGTGACGGATGAAATTTCCAACCGTATAATGAAGGCTAGGGTGGAATACATCAACTTGAGCCACCTTTGGCGCCGTCGCAACGTTAGCCTGGCTGTCAAAGGTCGGGTATACAATGCTTCGGTGAGGGCCGTCCTGCTCTACGCCTGTGAAACATGACGTCTCCTAGCTGAGGATGTGAGGCGGCTCTGCGTGTTCAACCATCAATGTCTCCTCAAGATTGCTTACCTTCAACGGCTTCATCGCGTTGTGTTTGAGCACTGTGGAGATTACCATTCGTTGAGTGTCGTTATCTGGAAACACAGTCTTCAGTTGCTTGGTGAACATGTGCTACGAATGTACAGGTTTCTTTTCAGTAGCCCTGGGACAGGATGGAAAAAGATGAGAGGTGGTCAGCCCATGACGTGGCGTCTTGGGATGAAGGATATTTTTTCTAGATTAACATCGGGTGGTGCGTCACGACTCCCTGATTGAAGTCCGAGAGATAGTTCGAATCGATGGCTTGAAACGTTATCGGATATGGCCAAGAATCGCAATCAGTGAATGGTGAACATGCTGCCATTTCCTTCTTTCTTCCTTTCCCGATGATAGTTAACGAATACTGTTTGAAGTTGTTAAACATGACTGTTTTCCTTCCAGATGAAGTTCTTTATCCGTTCTCCACCCATATTTTTACTTTTAATCTATGTTGTTTTATTACTATTATTGTGTGGTGCATCTTTCTTGGTGCCATATTGTGCCAAGTTTTTCTGCGTTTAAACAATAATAATAATAATAGCGTCCAATCAAAGTTAATTTCTCTTTTAATGTTCAATTTGTATCTACTATTTGTATTTGTCCTCCCACCCCACCTCACCTCACCCTCGCCTCTTCCTTTTCAGATCACATATTGGTCGATTTACTACTCATTGGTTCAATAATAAAGAATATCGTTTCAATACGCAATTAGAATTATTTATGATGGATGCAATATCTCGGATTCTAGCAATACCTGTGCATATCTGTAAGTTTATTTTATTTCAAATAATATTGATAGATTACAGTTTAAAAGCATCTTTAAGTGATAATATCCTTATTATTATTATCATTGTTCCCTTGGTTTCCTAGTGGAAAATAGGGCTTCAACTGCACGTCTCCACTTGCTTCTGTCTTCTGCTGTATTTTTCACTTGCATCCATGTTAGTCCATACTGTTTCAATTCATCTTCACACTATCTCCTCCGTGTCACTCTGGGACGTCCCACTCGCCGCTTCCCTTTCGAGTTCCACTCGAGCAATGGCCTGACGCACGATGTCACCCGGCGGCCTCCTCAGCGAGTGCCGAATCCATCTCCACTTTCTCCTGCATATTTGTTGGGTGATCGGTTCTTGTTTTGTTTGTTCCCATAGTTTCTTGTTGGTGATTCTTTCCGGTGGCCATCTGATCTTCAGTATAGAACCAGCGAAGACAGTTGTTGATAAAGGTCTGCAACAGGCTGTTGGAAATATTCTTTGTAACCCGCCAAGTTTCTGATCCATACGTATAGAAGAACTGACTGACTTGACGTTTGTATTGAAAATCCGAATTTTGTTGTTGATGCTGAGTTGAGTGACGAAGATTTCCAGATTGGTTTCAGGTTGATGAATGTGTTTCTCGCCTTTCTGATTCTCGATTTGACATCTTCATCCGTTCCTCGTGTAGTTGAGACAATGCTCCCTAGATAAGTGAATGAAGTAACCTCTTTCAAATGCCTTCCGTTGATGGTGATTGGCGCTGGATGTTGCTGCTGCTGTTGTTGTTGTTGGTTGGTTATTTTCATAACCTCCGTCTTGTCTGTGTTCACCTGGAGTCCTGTCTTTGCTGCTTCTTCGACCAGTTTGTTGGTTTTTGCTTGTAAGTCTTGGATTTTGTGTGACACACGAAGCTTTCAGTGGAAGCTTTAATATCAAGTGAACTTCTTGGAATTCTTCCTCCATGAATCATATAATTGGATCTCCTAACAGCTATTGCCGTGATCGGATGTTAATATACTTCTGTATTTTGTATTCATTTTTGTTAACTTGGAATTTGAACTCATCTATCATGTGGGGCTTATTTTTTACTAGTTGGTAGATTTGATCTGTGATAACAGTGTATCTGTTAATCTCTGATTCTAAAGTATTGGTTTTGTAGCCAATTTTGTTTGATTGGTTGGGGGATTTCATCATCATCATCAGTTAGAGAACCATTGGAAAACCACTCCAAGGAGTACTGAACAGCTGTTTCGCCAGCCTAGTTTGGGACTCTTCAGCAGTACCTGAAAGTTGATCTGATGCTCACTAGCGACTGGCCCCATTCAGGTAGGCAGTTAACCTGGGTTTGTAATGGGAAGCCATGACCAGTAGGGTACATCAAGTCGAAGATGAGGATAGCTACTCATCGAAGAAACCATTGCGAAGTGGTCGCAATATGTCGTGCATGAATTGTCAGAAGTTAGAATTCATGAGCTGGCCATTGGATAGTGCCCCAGTGGCTAATAAATGGTCTACGAGCTCGCTAGCCTTGTAACCTGAAGGTGCAACCAGTCTCTGATTCGTCTGAGTATCAACTACGCTTCTAAAAATTCTCTTCCATTTTTGGTGTTTCTTTGTATTTAAAATTTGTACATTCTTCCAACCATTAAATTGGTGTCCATAATTGTATACATGCATTAGTATGAAAGAATAGATATCGTATCTTTTCATAGTTAATTTATGTTCTTGTATTCTGATTCGAAGGGGGGCCCACTCTGCCAATTGTATACATATACATATGTTACTACCTTCGTCATTCTTATCGTCACCTGTATAAACCTTAGTACCATTTTTTACGAGTTGATCACGGATTGATATCAGTTAGAGAACCATTGAAAACCAGGTTGCGTACTGCCGATGATTCCAGATCTGGGATGAAACAGCTATCCAGTACTCCCTCGTTTTCAATGGTTCTCTAACCGATATCAGTCCGTGATCAAGTCGTAAAAACAAATCTAATCCTTACAAAGCAACTATTGAAAATTAATCTGATGCTCTCTAGTGACTTGCTACAGGATGGAGTCTACTGGAGTTCTAGTGAGAAGTCGTGACGAGTGAGGTCCATCCAGTCAAGTATGAGGATGAATGTCTCGCCGATGATATCGGTTGGTGGTCGCGCTAAATCACAAATTGGTAGAAGTTAGAATTCATGGGCTTGCCGTTGAATCGGGTTCCAGTGGCTGTATGATATACGAGCTTGCAGTGTAACCGGAAGGTCCTGGGCTCGAACCCTGATAGGTGGATGCGTACTATCGATGATTTCCAAATAGGGTGCAACAACTGTCCAGTACTCCCTGGTTTTCAATGGTTCTCTAACTGATATCAATCCATGATCAACTCGTAAAAAACACAACTAATCCTTACAAACCAACTACAGAAAACTTATTATCATTATTATTTTAGTTACCATTGTAATCATCATTATTACTGACGTTCAAAACACTTAACACTTATCATTGTATAATCCACAGACTCACTGTCATTGGTTAAATTTCTTCTTATATTTAAATCTTTGTAAATTAGAATAAATCCTGAAGAAGATCTAATTGAAAATAACAATGCTGTTCGCTTGCATGTCTTATTCTCCCTCATTATCATGTTGTTTTTTTGTTGGTATATCTTCCTATTGCTTTTCTTTTTTTATACTTTTTTATAGCATGTGATAACAACACGTCTTCTTCTTCGTCAACGTCATTGTCATCACTATCAGCGAATAACAATACTCTCTCTCCTGAATTATCAGATCAAATAGCATTAATGGATCAAACAGTCTTTAAGCTATTAGGTGAATTACAACATGCACCAGATGTTGTATTTGCTATACATCCGATTGATGGAAGTTTAATTGTTTGGTAAGTCAACTATGTACAATGAAAAAAAAGAGGGAATTAAGCACTCGCGCGTTTCGTCCTCTGTGGGACTCGTCAGCTAGATTAATTTGTTTTTCCTAGCAAGTGATGTTGCTGTCACTGAGTCTGAAATTCAGTGACTATCGCCAAAGTGGGTTATCCACTGGACCATCTCTTTTTTCACTGGGTATTTATCTGACTGTGATTGAGCTGGGTGGGAGGAACGTCGCTCAAATTGGGAGGATAAGTGTATCCAGTTGGTGACTCCTAAAATAGGACTAAATGTGGGATTTTTTAAAATGATTTTCTTTATTCCTTTGTATTCGATGCAAGGGTAGAATTCTCCTCATAAGTATGTGGGGTTGGGTTTGGATGACACAGTCACACAAATAAACTTTTCGAACACATCAACTCATAAGTAGAGGCGATTCGATTCATTTACGAATTTGGAATTCATCAAGAGGAGTTTCCAGTGTTAGATTTTGGTATAAAGTGGAAAGAAGATGGGGGGTTAAACACTGGTGTTTACTGAAAATACACACATTCTATCCGAAATTTGGATTATTATTATTATTGTTTTCTTTAATTCCTAGAGGAACATAGGGCTTCAGCCGTGCGTCTCCGTTGCGTTTGGTTCTCTGCTAGAGTCCTCACCTGGCTCCAAGTCTGCCCACACGCCTTCATCTCCTCTTCACATGACCTCCTCCAAGTCACCCTTGCACTGACGACCAACTCACCGCTTCCCTTTCAGCCGGGTTCCACTCGAGCGATGGCTTGTCTAGTGATGTCACTTGATGTTTTGTTTCCTTAGAGTTTGGCCAATCCACCACCATTTCTTCCTGCCTGTTGGTTTCACAATTGGTTCCTGGTTGGTTCGCTCCCAGAGTTCCCTGTTGCTGATCTTTTCTGGCCATCTGATCTTGAGTATTGAGCGAAGACATCTGTTAATGAATGTCTGTAGCTTGTTTGAGGTGCTCTTTATGACGCTCTTGCCAAGCCTCTGATCCGTATAGTAGCACTGGCTGACTTCACATTGGAGTTGAAAATCCGGATCTTATTTTTGATGCTGAGTATTGTTGACCTCCACACAGACTTGAGAGTAATGAAAGCTTGTCTTGCCTTCCTGATCGTCGCACTTTGATATCCTCGTCAGTTCCGCCTGTAGTTGAAATTTGGATTATCCTACCCTATATCAGTGCAAATAGGGTTGGTGAAATATTAAAATAATAGGTAAGAAGAAACTAGATTGTATTAAAGAAAATCTAAGCCAGGAAGTGATGCATATAAGAGAGAATCATTAAAACCTAATAATTACCCTGATAAATTAATCAGGATGTATGCAGGAAAATGTAAAAATAAAATTAATAGTAATACTGATAGTAATGATACTGTGCGTCGGTGGCACAGTGGTTAGGACTCTCGCCGACCATGCACATGGTCCGGGGTTCGAACCCCTGCCGGCGCACACCCGATATCTATGGTATGCCTGAATTTGGGCAACCGATATCCATGCTGAAAGTTCCACACTTGTACTGAAAATACGGTGTGGAAATCAAGCTGTAAATCAAAAAAATAATAATAATAATGGCAAACGTGCACAGAATGATGGCAACACCGACAGTGAGGAATATTAAATCATCAGTACTGCTTCCACGAAAAGGATTTCCAACAGTCAGTTACAGACTTTTATCAACAGCTGCTCACTTTGCTGGCTGACTCCATACTAAAGATCCGATGGCCAGAGAGAATCAGCAACAAGAAATTCCGGTAAGAAATCAGTTGAGAGCCGATTGCTCAACAAATATTTTGTGGGAGAAAATGAATATTGATTGAGCGTACACTGAGGAGGCCGTCGAATGACATCGCGGTCAATGCAGGCCATCGCTCGGGTGGAATCGCAATGGGAAGCGACGAGTGGGTCGTCGGTGCGAGTGTAAGGTGGAGGAGGTCGTGCGAGGAGGAGATTAGAGATTATGGGCAATCGTGGATGTAGCCAGCTGAAGAGGACAGCAGAGACGAGAACACAGTGGAGTTGTGTTATCGAAGCTCTATATTTCACTTGGAACCCAAGGGAATAATAATACTTCCATAGAAAGAAGGAACTTGGGAAATCTCACATAGAATTCATAACTATTCAGGAATAAAGGTAACTTTCAAACCCATGAATTTACTTAGAGATAAACTTTGTTGGTTAAGCGATACTGTAAAGCCCATTAAATAAAATAAAAATTTGGTTTATCTAATACCCTGCTGGAATGATTGTCAGGTTGACTGCATCGGTCAAAGTAGTAGAACTGAGTCAATCAGACTGGCGGAGCACAAAAGCCTAGCAAAATCTAGATGGGTGCGTACTGATGAAGAGTCCCAAACTAGGACGAAACAGCTGTCCAGTACTCCCAGGTTTCCCAATGGTTCTCTAATTAATGTCAGCTCATGATGAAAATCCTGAAACCAATCAAATCCATACAAACCAACACTTGAATATCAATGAGATACTCACTAGTGACTTGCCCTATTCAGGTAGGTAGTTGCCTGTGATCTAGTGAGAAGTCGTGACCAGTAGGGTGCAGCAGGTCGGGCGTGAGGACAAATACTCTCCGAAGACATTGGCTAGGGGTCGCGCTATGTCGTGAATTGGCAGAAGCTAGAATTCATGGGCCATTGGATCGGGTCCCAGTGGCTTAATGGTATACGAGCTCGCCTTGTAACCAGAAGGTCCTGGGTTCGAACCCCCGTGGTGGGTGCGTACTGCTGAAGAGTCCCAAACTAGAACGAAACAGCTGTACAGTACTCCCAGGTTTTCCAATGGTTCTCTAACTAATGTCAGCTCATGATGAAATCCTCCATGCAACCAAATAAAAAGTCCCTACAAAACAATTACAAATACAAAACAAATATCTCTGTCCACAAGAATCACACCACATCAAACACTTCTCGAAGACAGTTGAAGGTTAGAATCACCTTGATTCACTCAATCATAATCGCAGTTGTAAACCAACACATAATCAATATCATTATCACAGAACCATAAAGAGAAGCATTAAAATTAGAGATTAAGTAGGGACAAAGAGAAATAATAAGGATTCAGTCACACAAATGGCAGAATAATTGTATATAGTCTATGTAGGAACATCCAAATAAATATAAGGAGTATGATTAGGGATTTTCCAAACAATAATTCCGTTACATTATTACTTATATATGATTATTATTATTTTATTCCCTTACATTCCGATTGGGGAACATAGGGCTTCAAGCTAGATCTTTGAGGTTTCGGTAGCAGCGGTGTTTATTTTTACAGAGTTGGGTTGCTGCTAGCCTCACGCCATCCAATCTTCCCTATTTACCGCTGGGTTTACTACCGGTTTAGTGATGATTAGGAGTAAGTTGGTGGCTGGGGACCGAATCCCGGACCTGGTGAGGTGTGTTTGGCTAGTGTCCTATTACTGAACCGCCGACACGCACCCAATTACACTAAGATTTCATTATGGATAAGATTTTATTTTGATAAATGACATAGTGTTGTACAGTTATATTAACTGATGACGTTTCGAGCATAAACTACTGCTCATAATCATATCAAGTAACTCACACAACTTTTTCCTTCATTTATATACATGACGGAATATACACATTGGGTCATAGGAATTATTAAAAAAACAATTACAGCGAAGAAAATTTTCTTTTCGACGAAGTCGTCATCTAGACTGTACATTCGTGTATTTATATTAAATGGATGGGAAAGTTCCAGAATAATTTCCGGTTAATGGTCAAATTAATAAAAAATTACAATTAGGAATTAGAATGCCATAATAAAGAGGGGGACGGATAAAACTGGAACAAAGTAGCATTATAATAACTAAGAAGATTGACATTGTGCAATTGGGGGTTAGAAATGTAGAAATAGTAAAATGACAAAATAAACAGGAAGGGTGGGTATGAAAATATGGTAGTGTAAGCAGGGATTTGGAAAACTTAAAATAACATGAATAAACAGGAAGTTTAGATAAGAAAGGCGATGAGATTGTCATTACTAAAAAAATTTTTACCTGTTTATGATGGCCATGGTAGGGAGAGGGGTTGGACGTAATTCTTTTGGATACAAAGTGTGGGTTTGAGCTTTTGGATAGCTAGCGCCTCAGCTATGCCCAGATGTCTTGATTTGACTCCCGTTGATAGGTTTGATTGAATTTTGTATATTACTTTGAAGGATTTTTCGAAAGGCGCTGGATGTCCTGAGTTGACCAGATGTTCTGTCACTGAACTGTATACACGTTTTCGGTCTCCTTTTACTAGCCAGGCTGAGTAGTGTTCGCGAACGCGTTTTCCAAGTTGGCGCATGGTACGGCCGATGTACTCAGCCTCACAAGAGCAAGTAAACTGGTATATGCACGTTGAGGTGGCCCAATGCGACGGCTTGTCTTTCACGTTCTAGCTGAACAGTTTCTTGCAAGAAAACATCAGTCGTAGGCTCGCGGCGAAGTATGTTTTCCTAAGAGATTTGCAGAGGCGTTTGCGAAGGATTTCTGCTTCAATATCACCTTTGAATTGTAGATTAAGCAGAAGTATTTTCTTTGGAACGGATTGGACTTGTTCTGAAGTCCTCTTACATTTGAGATTTTTGTCTATGAACCTGGGCGGGAGACCGTTTTCCATCAGGGTTTTTCGCAGATTACGCAGTTCTTCTTCAATCACTTCCTCGCTGCATATCTTCCGTATCCTCGAGGAAAGAGAGTATATCAGGTCCCTCTTTCTGCTTAGGGGCACGAAGCTTTGAAAGTTGATGAATTGTCCATTCCATGTAGGCCTTTTGTATATGGATCTTTTCAGAGAGTTGTTGGCGTTTGTTGTCAGCTGGACGTCGAGGAAGTGGAACATTCCGTTGGATTCAGTTTCCCGCCCAGAAATATGGAAGGTATCATTGCCTCCGGTCAAATGAGAAGAGGATAATAAATGATCTTAAAATTCTACTTCATTTGAAGCACATCACAGAATTCTAACAAGTTACTTATTATGACTATAAAAGCACTCATCTTATTTCCTATCTGATTGTATTTGATGAATAACACTCATATTATTATCTCTGAATGTACATTATCCTATATTGATTTTTATTCAAATGTCTAATCATCAATTCCACTCATGTATATAAATGAAGGAAAAAAGTTGTGTGAGTGTGGTGTCTTGATACGATTATGAGCAGCAATAGTTTGTGCTCGAAACGTGGTCATCAGTAAATATTACTGTGTAATACTGTGTGATTTTATCAAAATAAAATCTTATCCATAATGCAGTTATGCTGTACCACAGTGCCCAAGTTTTATACTTATACACTAAAATTTCTTTTAATACATATATATATATATATATATATATATATATATATATATATGCTCTCTTAATAGTTCCCCTCATCATTTCACTTAGGTACATACACGGTTTGGACATGTCTGTTCCTAATTCAAAAGGTATTCGTACTCAAAAAGTTTCTATCCCTCGGGAAACAGCTGGTCGTGATGATGCGAAATTCAATTGTGAATCAGCCTTCACCCTGATTCCAAATATGAGCGGTCGATTGACACAAGTCACCTGTAGTGTACGATCACGTTTACATCAGGCGATACCATTGGATGCAGCCTGTTCTATTTCACACAGACTATTCACCTATTTAACAACGGATCATGTAAGGAGTAAAATGAATCAAAGCCTACACACTACTACTAGTACTACTAACAAAAACAATTTCAGTAGTATTCATGTGAATAAGAAGAAGGAGAGTAGAAATCCTTTGATGACAATTAATTATCAAGATAATCTGGATATCTTTTGTCATCTGTTTCTTTTAAAGTATGCCGTGAATCAAGTTTTTGCGCAATTTTCAAAATTCTTATTGAAATGTACTACTAATAATAGTACTGCTACGAAAATATTAGATCAGTTTAGGCAGAAACAATTGAAGCCGATATTATCCTCATTGGCTGAAGTGAGTTTGTTGAAAAATTCATTAAAACATTATTTATTGTGTATATTTATTGATTGCATGGAGGATTTCATCATGAGCTGACATCAGTTAGAGAACCACTGGAAAACCTGCCAGGGAGTACTGGATGACTGTTTCGTCATCCTAGTTTGGGACTCTTCATCAGTACGCACCCACCAAAAGGGATTTGAACCCAGGACCTTCTGGTTAAAATGCGAGTCACTGGGACCCGATCCAACGGTCCTTGGATTCTAAATTCTGCAAGTTCACGACATAAGGCGAGACCACTCAGCAATGTCTTGTTCGATGAGTTACTGCCTCATCTTCAACCTGCTGTACCCTAGTGGACACGGCTTCCCACTAGAACCCCAGGCCGGTCGCTGGTGGGTGCATACTGATGAACAGTCTCAAACTAGGCTGACGAAACAGCTTTTCAGTACTCCCAGGTTTTCCAATGGTTCTCTAACTGATGTCAGCTCATGATGAAATCCTCCATGAAATCGAACAAAATCCCTACAAAACCAATACTTGAAAATATATATGTATTGACACTAGTGAATGATGTGTGTGTGTGGGTCGCTGTAATTTCTGACATGCCTTCCGATTCGTAAGATAATTGTACGTAAATGACGCGCAACACTCCTGATAGTTTCACTTCCGACGGGTAGATTGCGTTACGCTGACAAAATGCAGAGCCTACTGAACACCTTGAGCAACAATCTTCGTATGTTTGGCATGAGATTCGCCCCTATGAAATGTAAGATGATGTTGCAGGATTGGACTTCACCGACTACTAGATTAGAGATAGGAAGTGAAGTGGTAGAGCACGTTGATCGCCTCACTTACTTGGGAAGTACCATGAGCCTCAACGGGTTGATCGCTGACGAAATCTCAGTGCGAATACAGAATGCTAGTTTCGCATATGCGAGTTTACGCCGTCTCTGGCGTAGACGTGATATCCGACTATCGACCAAAGGGCGTGTGTACTGCTCAACAGTCCGCTCCGTCCTCCTTTATGGCTGTGAGACCTGACCATTGAGAGCAGAAGACATGAAAAGATTATCTGTGTTCGATCATAGGTGTCTGCGTTCTATCTCCCGTGTGAAGTGGTATAATAAGGTGAGCAATATTGAAGTTAGGCTTTGGTAGAGTGCTAGGTAAGGAGGGGAAATCAATCGATGAGACTGTGAAATTACATCGACTGAGATGGTTAGGACATGTGTTACGTATGCCTAGTCATCGCCTTCCTCGACAATGGGCAATGTTAGCTGATATAGGGTCAAGCTGGAAAAGAGCTAGCGGCAGTCAAACCAAAACATGGCACCAGTCAATGAAATCTACAACAGTTAGTTTAAGCCACGTAGGAAGGTGTAGACTTCCTGGTTGGGGTCCTCAGGACGGTAAAAACCAATGGTTGGAAACAATTGGTGACATGGCTCAAAATCGTTCTCAGTGGCGCAGATGCATCCAGTCCTTGTGACTTATGATTTCCAATGAAACTATATTGTTCTTCGTTATTACTATTCTTTTGTCTCACACCTCTGTTTACTGTCTATATTATGCATTTCTTCTACTTTCTTCTCTTGCTTTGTGTGCTACATGGAGTGTGGCGACTTGAACTGCCGCACATATGTGCACAGTTCTATGTCGAAAACAGACAGACAGACAGACATCCCTGGGACCCCAACTAACCTGGCAGTCTACACCTCCTTACGTGGCTAGCTGAAACTAACTCTCAAAGATTTCATTGACTGAAAAGTCATGTTTTGGTTTGACCATCACTACCTCATTTCAAATCTGATCGATCCCATGTCAGCTAAGATTTCCTTTCGAGGAAGATGATGGCTAGACGTCAGGTGTCTTACCCTGCTTAACTAAGACTCGATGCCTAACCTCATTATTACTCATACTGTTTCTTCTTCTAGCACACCGGGAAATTGGACGAATACACCTGTGATCAAAGACAGTTAGCTGGCCTTTTCATGTCTTCCACATTCAATGGCCATGTCTCACAGCCATAAAAGTGGATGGTTGAGCGAAGTGCCACGCAGCACTCACGTCCCTTGACCGACTAGCCGAATGTTATGTCTACATCAGAGTTTTTTGTATATTTGCTGAAATTCTGTCAACAATCTATTCGATAAAGAGTGTAAAAGTCAAATCTGTATTCATCTTTAAACTATTTAGATTTGTAGAGATATTACTGAACGTACAGCCCCTTTATCATATGTATATTTTTTTTTATTCCTTTACGTTCCCAGTGGAACATAGGGCTTCAAGTAAGAGGCTTCAAGTTTCTGTAGCAGTGGTGATTATTTTTATAGGATGGGTTTGCTAGCCCCTCATGCCCCCCCCCAACCTTCCATCTTTTACCAGTCTTACTTACTGTCTTAGCGAGGTAAAAGAGTGCGTCTGTTGCCGTGATTTGAACCCCGAACCACCTGCATGGTCGGCGAGCAGCACTCTACTGCTGTGTCACTGACACACTCCCTTTATCATTATATGATAATAACTCAATTTATGCTTTCTTTTGTTTCTTTTCTATTTTGTATAACAACACTATGAATAGATTCAATTGAATTCAACAATGTTTGAATCACGTGTTCAGCATTCTTCACATGTAGCTATGATTACAATGCATACGAACGGATCATTACGGTATTGGCGTATAGATGTTTCAGAGCATAGTCAGTAAGTTTAAAGTCTTTTCTCTTTTCTTTTTCTCGTTAGTTATAAATGTATGATGAATAATTGTTCATGCAATCAAGGATTAAATATGTAGAAATAGTAAAATGGCGAAGTAAACAGGAAGAGTGGATATGAAAATATGGTAGTGTAGACAGGGATTAAGAAAAACTTAAAATAACATGAATAAACAGGAAGTTTAGATGAGAAAGGCTATGAGATTGTCATTGCGAAGAAAATTTTCTTTTCGACGAATTCATCATCTAGGCTGTACATTCGTGTATTTATATCAAATGGATGGGAAAGTTCCAGAACAATTTCTGGTTAGGGGTTAAATTAATAAAAATTACAATTAGGAATTAGAATGCCATAATAAACAGGGGGACGGATAAAACTCAAACAAAGTAGCATAATAACTAAGAAAATTGACATTGTGCAATTGGGGGTTAGAAATGTAAAAATAACAAAATAGATAGACAGGATGGTTGGATAAAAAACTAATGTGATGAATAATTGTTTATGCAATCAGGGATTAAATATGTAGAAATAATAAAATGGCAAAATAAACATAAACAATTATTCATCACATTAGTTTTTTTATCCAAACATCCTGTATATTTTGTTATTTTTACATTTCTAACCCCCAATTGCACAATATCAATCTTCTTAGTTATTATGCTACTTTGTTTGAGTTTTACCCATCCCCCAGTTTATTATGGCATTCTAATTCCTAATTGTAAATTTTTATCAATTTAACCCCTAACCAGAAATTGTTCTGGAACTTTCCCATCCATTATAAATATATCTTTGGGTCATGTGATGTGTAACTGCTATTATTATTATTATTATTATTATTATTATTATTATGGCGAAAATATTCACTCAGACATCTATAAAAAACAGTATAAGTGAGCAGAGGAATATCCTTTTCGATGATTTCCTCTTCTGGCTACTTAGGCCGTACAATTAGGCGTGTTTCTCGTCGGATTTCCGAACATCACCCTATCTAGTGGTTAAGTAAAGGACACACAAAATCTTTTCGTAGCGCTATTCTATCTCATCTTGTGGATACAGAACAGAAGACTGATGTCAACGAGGCTT
Organism: Trichobilharzia szidati; assembly: GCA_944472155.2. NCBI lineage: Eukaryota > Metazoa > Platyhelminthes > Trematoda > Strigeidida > Schistosomatidae > Trichobilharzia > Trichobilharzia szidati. The sequence goes on from OX235277.1 coordinate 5,812,410, forward strand.
TCAGAGTTATTTACCGCATACCAACAAATCTCAATTTCGCCTTAAGAGTTCGTTTACTACATATTGCTGAGGCTGTTGGGATCCATATTAACAAGTCTAATGTATGCATCCAGAAGAAGTTAGTTCAGTCATTATCAATACCTTAGCCATCTAGGTTTGAATCATCCTCAAATTTTGTAGAAATTTCCCTAATTTTAGTTAATAATCTGTTTGTTATTATATCATTATTATTTTTTTAAGCATCTTTAATGAATTGTAATTCCATTGCGATCTTACTTTACAAATCGACATTATTTAAAAAACGCTAATATTGTTATCGACTACTATTCTAGAATATTCTGTGTATAAACATATATATATATATATATATAATTGTAGAGCGAGGAGAGGGAATTATGGAAAAGGATATTCTCTGCTTACTTATATTATTATTATTATTATTATGCCATTGGGTTCCGAGTGGAACAACATACAGCTTAAACAGCACATATTAATTTTGTCCTTTTCTCTGCAGTACTCATCGTTTCCCATTCGCGTTCCACCCGAGCTATATGGCCTGCATTGAGCGCGATATCATCCAACGGTATCTCCTTAGCGTGTGTGTTTGCCATCCATCTCCTATTTTCAGAGTATTTGTTGAGCAATAAGTTCCTGATTAGTTCGTTCCCAGAGTTGTTTGTTAATAATTCTTTCTAGAGCCGGCCAACCATCTGATCATCAGTATGGAGCCAACGTAGAAGGCAGCTGTTGATAAAAATCTGCAGTAGCCTTTTGGAAATGCATTTTGGTGACTCATTGGGCAAGTTTCTAACTCATTATAGAAGAAGTGACTGATTTAACGTAGGTGTTGGAAATCCGATTTTTGTAGCACAGTTTAATACGATGCTTTTGCCATACGCTATATATATATATATATATATATAATTGCTTTTTTGTTCTATATCAACGAGTTAGTCAGACTGGCCCTTTCAGGTAGGTTCAAATTTAGACTGTGAACCTACTGGCTTTAAGTCTACACTTATGCCTAAACTTGAACTTTCTGCGTATAAATGTATAGGTGTAATTTCTGAGCACTGTTTATCCCATTTTGAGTCTCGTGTCAACTGACATTATGTAATATTTACAAGTGTGTTAGAAATTTTCTGTACATAAACTTAATAGTTTCTTAAAGCTGTACGTAGAGCATATTCTGCTAACTCTATAGAACAGAGTTTTTACTAGTGCTGGTTTACAGCTGTTTGGACATAAACTCCATTCCATATTGGGTTTCGGTAAATTGACCTCTGAAGCCTACCGTCCTGCAGGCGTTGCGTGGCGATCTCAAAGAAATGAAACTTTCCATCATTTTCATGTTCTATAGTAAATTCAATATTTGTATGTGCGTCGTTGAATAATCCGAGTAGTTAGCATGCATGACTTTTATTGTTGCACACTGCAAACATAAAAAATAGTGACTACGGAGTGCGAATGCACTAATGACCTTGAACGTATACAGTTCGTTGGATGCCTACAGAACCTGCCGCGTATTCTCCCATAAAACGCAGTTTATTTACAGGGACAAAGTAACATATTAATAATAGCGAAACACATTAAAGATTATATTTTATCCTGATAAGTAACTGAATAATGCTTCAACCAATAACAATGAAGGGTATTATTAGCTGTTAAGCTTCATAACTATCAAAACAGTCTCACATCTATATTGGGAACAACGAAACCCTCTTATCCAGGAAAAATAAAGACAATAATAAAACACCTGAACCCTAATACTAATCCTAATCCTGCGGGTGTAATAACGATAGGTTCTGTAGTCATCCAATGAATGGTAGGCGTGCAAGGTCGTTGGCGCGTTCACACTCTATGGTTGTTATTCTTTAGGTATGGATATTTGTTGTTTAAACTTTAGGGCTGATGATACCACCACCCAGTCAAATTGCTCAAGATAAAATATGTGGAGCCAGACTCGAATCTGGGAGTCAATGGCTTAAATCAATGAAATCAATAGACGAGGCTGTGATGGTTACATCGACTGAGATGGTTAGAACATGTGCTACTCATGCCTAGCCATCCATCCCCCTTCTCGAAGGGCAATGTTAGCTAACTTAATTATGATTAGGTTGAAAAAGAGCGAGTGGTGGTCAAACCAAAACATGGCTTCATCAGTCAGTGAAATCCACAACAGTTAGTTTAATGCAGTCACGTAGGAGGGTGTGGACTTTCTGTTCGGAGTCCTCGGGACAGTAAAACCAATGAAGGTTGGAAACAATTGGTGATACGGCTGGCTCAAAATCTGGCTCACACCCAATGAAACAATATTGTTCTTCGATATTACTATTCCTTTTGCCTCATATTTCTGTTTACTGTCTGTGTTTTGCATTCGTTTTTACTTCTCTTACTTTGTGTGCTACATGGAGTGTGGCTACTCGAACTGCTGCACATCGGTGCAAAGTTCTATGTTGAAGTCAGTCAGTCATTCATGAACCAAACCTCCACATTATTATTATTATTTCCTTTAATTCCTAGAGGAACATAGGGCTTCAGCCGTGCGTCTCCATTGCGTTCGGTTCTCTGCTAGAGTCTTCACCTGGCTCCAAGTCTGCCCACACGTTTTCATCTCCTCTTCACATGGCCTCCTCCATGTCACTCTTGCACTGACAACCGACTCGGCGCTTCCCTTTCGGGTTCCACTCGAGCAATGGCTTGTCTAGTGATGTCACTCACTTGATGCTTTGGTTTCTTAGAGTATGGCCAATCCGTCTCCATTTCTTCCTGCCTATTTGTTTCACAATCGGTTCCTGCTGTGTTGGTTCGCTCCACATGCATCACAATATCGAAGTATCTCACGGATATTTAGTAATAAAATAATTGAACAATATATTTTGCTCAGTGCGTCGGTGGCATAGCGGTTGGGACGCTCGCCGATCCCTGACCGACGCACTCCTTTATCTCACTAAGCCAGAAATAATGCTGGTAAAGAGGAAATGTTGGGCATGAGGCTAGCAACCCCATCCTGTAAAAATAAACACTGCTTCAGAAACCTCAAGCCTCTAGCTTGAAGCTCTATGTTCCACTGGGAACGTGAAGGAAAAAAAATAATTTGCTCAACAAGCTATTCATACTACTCAAATATTTTTGAAATTTAACGATCACTCAATTCAATTCGATGTTTTTTTACAATTTCTCTTATCTTCTCTCTAGCTATCAATGGATTGTGAGTATATCAGGTTGTTCCCGATTAAGTGGACATCGTTTTCACACTGGTACTATTGTCCCACATCCTCTGCTACCGCTTGCACTAAGCACATCCCACTATGCATCTACAAGAACAAGAAATGCTGCTTGTAAAAGTATCAATTTCAGTGAAATTATCCTATGGCATATCTCATCGGTTGGTCCTTTAACTACTGGGTATACATCTTCCCTATTATCTACAAATTGTCAATCTCATTGCCTACAGCATTCCCGGCTGAATCGTTCACTGCACAATGGCACGAATACAGATGAGTTAACCTCAGATCTGATCAAGTCGACTTCACTCACCAACACTGACATTAGTGGATGTGGTAATATTTCGTCACACGGCGGGATATCTGAAATAGCAAGATTAAACTTCTCAAATATCTCGAATAATCCATGTTTAGCATTCAGGCATATTGCTTGGTTCCCGTGTATGGTGACAACATCAGCGACATCGTATCCTGTCGCCTTATTCGTTGCATCACTGGATATGAATACTACTTCGACTACTACTACTACTGCTACAAATGCGAGCAGAAATGTTGTCAGTGGCGATGATCAACTTGGCTTATTTTTAACCTTTTCAAAGTTTAAACAAATTAATAATAATAGTAATAACAGTAATAGTAATAGTGGACCAATGAATGAGAATTCAGAGGAACATCGTCGATTGTTGTACAGTTCGCGGAATTCAGATACACTGGGATGTATTATCCAATTGGATTATGAATTACCCTTTTCATCAAGTCAAATGAAAGATGATGTAAGTAATTTGTGTTTATTTTGTTTTTGTTTGTATTCTTTATATTTCGTCTTTTTTTGTTTTCCTTCACGTTCCCCAGTGGAAAATAGGGTTTCAAGCTAGTGGCTTGAAGTTTCTGTAGCAGTGTTTATTTTACGGGATGGGGTTGCGAGCCTCATGCCTAACCTTTCCTCTTCATTAGCATTATTTCTGGCCAAGCGAGGTAAAGGAGTGCGTCGGCCGGGGATCGAACCCTGGACCATGTGCATGGTCGGCGAGCGTCCTAACCGCTATGCCACCGACGCACCATGGTAAAAAGAGCATTCCTTGCTGCCCAATGACTCTGTGTCTTCAAAACCACACCCGTATTTTGCATTCGGGAGTAAAAGATAAACTGCCTAATTTCGCCTCTTCCCTATGTATCTATTAATTTAATTGCTCCTGTGGAGTAAGTCAGTTACATAAGCCGTACAATTAGGCGTGTTTCTCGTTGGATTTCCGATCATTACTCTGTTAACCAGGCTTTCAGAGTCATTTATCGCATACCAACAAATCTCAATTTCGCCTTAAGAGTTCGATTACTAAATATTGCTGAGGCTGGCTGTTGGGATCCATATTAAGAGGCCTAATTTGTGCGTCCAAAAGAAGCTAGTTCAGACATTATCCTTACCTGGGCCATTTAGGTTTGAATGGTCCTGAATTTTTGTGAAATTTTCCCTAATTTTAGTTGATATTCTATTTGCTATTATGTCTTTGTTATTATCATTATAATTTAAGCATCTTTAGTGAACTGTAATTCCATCGTGACCTTACTTTACAAATCGATATTATTTAGAAAGCACACTAATATTGTTATTGACTACTATTCTAGAATATTCTGTGTATATAAACATATGTATATATAATTGTAGAGCCAGAAGAGGAGGAAATTATCGGAAAGGATATTCTTTGCTCAGTTATTTTGTGTTCTATAGATTTGTTTTTCTCTTTTCACTCAACTATGAGCTGGTAATATAACCCGGTAAGTAAGTGATGGAGCTTGACTCAACCTTCCACCCTCCCGCACCTCGCTGTGTGCTGTTTGCCTGAAAAACGAAGCGCTTAGGCGACTGGTCAGCTCTACAACATCATCTTCACAAGTAATGTGAATCTGGGTATTTCCCTGCATATCTTTGAAACAATACTCCTTTTATGACTAAGAATTGATGTTTCGCATGAAAGGTGCCAATGAATACAATTTTCAAGATCCGAAATCCAAGGTGACCTAGTTAAGAATTCTTCAGCAGTGCTTCCTCATGATAATATGGGGAAGTGAAATTAGGATGTCTTAATTACAGCGCCAAGCAATCACTGTTAAAACCCTAGATCCTGAAGATAGTAATAATGAAAGCTTCAAATTGGTTGTGTTCACTGAACTGGTTGTTTTAATTGAAAAGCTTTCGTTGTCCTGCATCTAGACAACATCGCTTCAGCGCAATCTTTAATATGAAGAAAGAAAAAATTGTGATTTTCAACGCCAATGTTATGTCATTCAGATCTTCTTCTATATGGGTCAGAAACTTGACGTTCGCGCCCCCAAAAGCATTTCGAGCAGGCTACTGCAGATCTTTATCAACAACTGCCTTCTTCGTTGTCTCCATATGGCTGATCGGTGAGAAAGAATCATCAAATAGAAACTATAGAAATAAACCAATGAAGAACCTATCTCTCAACCAATATGTAGAAAAAAATGGAGATGGATTGGGTGCACGCTGAGGAGACCGTCGAATGACATTGCGCTCAATTCAGTCTATCATTCAAGTGGAACCCTAATAGGAAATGACGAGTTGGGCGTACATCCGAGGGTGATATGGAAGAGTTTCTTTTGAAGAGGAGTTAAGAGACTATGATCATTCGTGGAGCCGACTAAGGAAGAATTTAGAGAAAAGACTGAAATGGGGATGTGCTGTTGATGCCCTATGTTCCAGTCGAAACCCAAGGGTATTGAATAGTTGAATATGCATAGGACTAATGTGTATACTCGATGCTTAGTTAATGTGTTTATCCTTTGTGCTCTTTATTTTTAGCAATCCTATACTGCAGAAACCTTATTGTTACATGTTTTCCCAAGTCAATTAATTATGATGAATATGGACAATTGTAAGCCAAGAACAAATCCATTATCTGTTGTCTTACATACTACTGATAATCCATTGGAGAGTAGTGAGGCAGATTCTGACTTCCTAGAGTCAAATTCTTCACTGTCAACCTTTTTAATTGTACGTATGACACGATATACAATGAATGGTAATGATAATAAGACAAATTCTACAATTTCGACTACTGAAACTAAAGAGGTAGGTTTACTTTCATTGTTTTTTCTTATGGCACGTGATTGGTTTCAAGAGTTTATGTGACTACTGGGATATTGCCCAGATGTCTAAACCTATTTAGACGTTTGTCTTAAGGGGTCATATCCCAACCAAGCCTTTGACATGAAGTCTGGTCTGCGTGATAGTGGATCAGAGCCAGGAGCTGCCTCCCCGCAGTTCCCAGTAACTTAAACAGGTTCATACACCACTCGATCTTTTTATTTATTTATTTATTTTTGGTTACAGCTTGATTCCACACCGCATTTTCAATACAAGTATGAAATTTTCAGCATGGATATCGATAGCCCAAATTTTGCAGGCCGACCATAGATATCGGGTGTGCGTTGGCAGGGGATCGAACCCCGGAGCATGTGCATGGTCGGCGAGAGTCTTAACCACTGTGCCATTCACGTACACTACAGGTTTTCGGAATCAGAATTTTCTAGTTCCCCTAAGTAGACCGGGATTGCCAGCAGTCTGGTTGTGTTAACACCAGAAATTCACATTCCCCCGTTTAATTTGGTGCCGGGACCAGGGTGATCACGGATGCCCTAGCCCCAGGTGGAGACTAGCCTTTACACTTCGGCGTGTTGAAGCCTGCGACGATCCCTAATCGGGCTGTCTCGGACGCGTAGTTTTTGCTAGTGGGGAGGTCTTCGGATCACCGCTTTATTTATGCGTAGGTGGCACAGTAGTTAGGACTCGCCGACCATGCACATGGTCCGGGGTTCGATAACCTACCCACACACACCTGATATCAATGGTCAGCCTGCAAAATTTGGGCTACCGATATCACATGCTGCAAATTCATTACTTGTACCAAAAATACGGTGTGGAATCAAGCTACAATCAAAAATTAAAAAATAATAATGAGGAACATTCGGCGTATGAAGGCAGTGTGAGAGAATTTCTAGTAGATGACGCGAAGTCTACCCACTATCAGGTGTACCATGTTGTTTATACTGGGTGAGGGGAGGGGCTCAGATATGTATAGTTCCATGTTTTAAGGAAAAATAAAGCTGTTTTTCTTAAATGTTTTTAGAGCAGCCTCAGTTGACATGTCAAGTGCTTATACTGTGGATGCTTCGACGATTAGCGCGATGTCATTTGTGTTAGTGGTGACTAGGCAGTGAAATACATCAGAAGATGTATTTCGTCCTATTTGGGACTCGTCAGCCAGTAGATGTACTTGCATTCCCCAGTGAGTGTGATTAAACTGAAATATTCAGCTTTGAGGCCAGTGACAAGTCCCAAATAGGACGAAATGCGCATCCTGGATTTATTGCTAGTCACCATCCACCAAATTAACGTTAGGTGTTGTTTTTTTAATTTCGCAGTATTTTTGTTTTTGATTTTAGCTTGATTCCACACCGTATTTTCGGTACAGGTATGGAATTTTCAGCATATGATATAGGTAGCCCAATTTTGCAGGTCGACCATTGATATCAGGTGTGCCTCGTCAGGGAATCGAACCCCAGACCACTTACATGGTCGGTGAGAATCCTAACCGCTGTTTTTATGAGTTGATCACGGATTGATATCAGTTAGAAAACCATTGAAAACCAGGGAGTACTGGACAGCTGCTGTTTCATCCTAGTTTGGGAATCATCAGCATTACGCACCCACTACACGGGATCCAACCCAGGACCTTCCGGTTACAAGTCAAGCTCGTATGCCATTCAGCCACTGGCTCATGAATTCTAACTTCCACCAATTCGTGATTTAGCGCGACCTCAACCAATGTTACTGGTGGGACATCCATCCTCGCACGTGACATCTGGATGGACCTCACTGGTCATGACTTCTCACTAGAACTCCAGGAGACTTCATCCTGTAGCAAGTCACTAGCGAGCATCAGATTAATTTTCTATAAAGCTGGTAGAAGTAAGAATTCATGAGCCATTGAATCGGGTCCCAGTGGCTGAGTGGTATACGAGCCAGCTTGCCTTTTAACTGGACGGTCCTGGGGTTCGAACCCCAGTAAGTGCGCACTGCCGATGATTCCCAAACTAGTTGGATGAAACAGCTGTCCAGTACTCCCTGTGGCTGGTTTTCAATCATTCTTTAACTGATATCAATCTGTGATCAACTCGTAAAAACAAAATCTTACCCTTACAAATCAAACTATAGAAAACCTAACCGCTGTGCCACCGACCCACGAAATTTACTGTAATTATAGTAATAGCAGAGTCATCGTGAAGCGAATTAAACAATTGAATAAATATTTTTATTCATCAGAACTGTTTGCACTGTATGATACCAATGTATAGAAACAAACTGTTATAAAGAGTATATTTTGGTTGCTTTTCTTAGTGGAATACAGGGCTTCTTGAAGTTTGAGATTTAATCTTTCATTAGTGGAGGAGGGGGGTTCCTAACCTCGCACTGAACCCTTCTCGGTCAAAGGGATCACTAGCTACCGACTAAGTTAAGGCGTAGGCGTTTATTGGAGGAAAGTGGAATCCCTTACTACGCGTGTGTACAATTCCCTAACGACACATTCTTAGGAGCACAGTAATTGAAAGTCATTTACGCCAGAGTTTTCTGTGTTTTGAAGTTTCTGTAGTGTGACTGAACTGATTGTACAGAATAGCGTCACTCTAGCTCCATGCTTAACGTTCTCTGCCTCTCATTTTCTGGTCTTATGATCGACCAGTAAACTAGTGAGGTTAATGTGCAGTGTTGTACATAACTTTTAAGAGCCTCGAGTATTCCTCTCTCATTTAGTTTGTAAGGATTTGATTTATTTATCGAATTTGACCACGGATATTGATGTTAGTTGGGAGGATCTATTGAAAACCAGCTAGGGAGTGGAGTGCTTGACAGATGTTTCGCTCTACATTGGGACTCATCGGTAGTACCCATCTACCACCAGAGTATTCGAAACCAGGGCCCTCCGATTGCCGGGCAGGTTCGTAGATCGTCCATTTAGCCACTGGGACCTGATTCACTGGTCATCCCATGAATTTTAACTTCTACCAATTCTTGATTTTAGCGCGACTGACACCAGCCAATGTTATCGGTGCGAGTATTTGTGCACTCCACTAGTCCTGGCTGCGAACCCGTGTGGGTGAACACTACCGATGAGTCTCAAACCGGGACAAAACAGCTTTGTACAGTACTCCCTGTAAGCTTGAGAATATTTCTCGGAATTACTACATAGTGAACCAGAAGAACGGACTACTAATCAGGTCATTATTCAGCTCGAATAATACCCAGCTGTCATATAATGCGGTGCTATATTCATTCATTTTTCTTCATAGAGCAACTGCCCAGTGTCTAGGTCTACTACTCCCGTCGTTAGTTCCAGTCGTACTGAAAGTAGACGAAGTAATGATCAGATTCTTAATTCATACTGAGCCTATCCTACAGTGATCCAAAGAGATTTTTATCTTACCGGCAATCATCCGTCAATCACCCTGTACATCGAAGAAGGCAGTGGTTTAGCATTCATGAGAATAACACGTGTTCTAGCCATTTCAATCAATGTAACTGCTACACAGACACTCATCCGTTGACCCACGTCTCCTCTTTTGTTCTTGTAGATTGAATTTTGTCGTATGGAAATGTGGCGTGTACGTGTTTCAACGAATACGCGATCGTGTAGTCTAACAACACCAACGACAGCAACAATTGGGAGTCTGTTGAAAGTTGTTGATATTGATAATTTAACGACGTATAATAATTTAATCACTGAGGCTACGAAGGTACGTACAGTTTATTATTATTATTATTTCCTTTAATTCCCAGAGGAACATAGGGCTTCAGCCGTGGGTCTCCATTGCGTTCGGTTCTCTGCTAGATAGAGTCTTCACCTGGCTCCAAGTCTGCCCACACGTTTTCATCTCCTCTTCACATAACCTACTCCAAGTCACCCTTGCACTGACGACCAACTCGCCGCTTCCCTTTCAGGTTCCACTCGAGGGCTCGCCTAGTGATGTCACTCACTTGATGGTTTCCTCAGAGTATGGCCAATCCATCTCCATTTCTTCCTGCACATTTGTTTCACAATCGGTTCCTGCTGTGTTGGTTCGCTCCCAGAGATTCCTGTTGCTGATCTTTCCTGGCCGGCCATCTGATCTTGAGTACTGAGCAAAGAAAACTGTTAATGAAGGTCTGTAGTTTGTTTGAGATGCTCTTTATGACGTGCAGTGCAAGTCTCTGATCCGTATAGTAGCACTGACTGACTTCACATTGGAGTTGAAAATCCGTATCTTATTTTTCATGCTGAGTGCTGTTGACCTCCACACAGACTTGAGAGTAGTGAAAGCTTGTCTTGCTTTTCCGATTCTTGCTTTGATATCCTCGTCAGTTCCGTTTGCCTGTAGTTGAAACGATGCTTCTCAGTTTATGTATATATATTCTTATCTTATTTGTCGTCTAAATGTCAGATTGTATTGATCTTAGTTTCAGACGCGACACAAGACTTGCTTGGACATTGATATTCACGACACTGTGCGATAGGGAGTAAATCGAATATCTGTTATCTCGATAGCAGTTTCCTTTCGAATCGCTGTTGGTCGTCATATATCCTGTTCTGATTTATTATTACATGAAGAATTTCAGACTTCCTGCTGGCATAACCCAACTTCTCCTCTTACGATTTATTAATTCATGTATTCCTGACGGAGTGCAGAAGATTTCCGAACTCGTTTCAGATTGTTGAAGGCGTATCTTAGCTTCTCCATTCTGACTGCCTATGATGTCTTCCCCCGTTCCGACTGTCTGTTGTTGAGACTGTGCTCCCTAACCGGATAAGTGAAAGAAGTAACCTCTGTCCAATCTCTCCCGATGATGGTGATTGGTGCTCGTTTTTGTTGCTATTGTGGTTGGTTGGTGACTTTCATCACCCCATTCTTCTCTATATTCGCCTGGAGTCCTGTCTTCTCTACCTGTCTCTTTTGCTAGTTTGTTGTTTTTTGCCTACAAGTCTTCGAGTTTGTTTGAGTGGCATTAAACATAAATCATCCAAGAGCGAAATGCAGATCTTCTAGAGTTTTCTTATCGGTCAGTTCGGCGTATTCCTGTCTTTTGACTGCCCACGCATAGTCTGACACATAATCCATTCCACCACAATTAAGAGTATCATCGGTCATACTAGACAGACAGCCTTGTCTTATTGCTGTCTCCACTCCGAACGCCTCGAAGTCGATGAAGTTGAGGTAGAGGTTCGACTGACATTCTATACTTTGCTCTGTGATGATGCTGTGTAGAGCTGCAATTTGGTCAGCACATGATTTGCCTTTCCTGAATCTAGCTTGTTCCGACTAGTGGAGTATTGCATACAGTGCATCTTTTATTCTCTCCAGGATGACGCGACTTAGTATTTCATTTGGCGTGGACAAGAGCATTATTCCACCCCAGTTCTTGCAGAAGCGTAAATCACCCTTCTTTATTAAGCTTTCTTTCAATTGTAGACATCTTTCCTTCCTTCCAAGCCTTTTGCAATAGTAACGTGAGCACATCTACCTCAGTCTCTGGGGTCGTATTAAGTACTTCGGGAATAATTCTGTGTGGCCCTGTTGCTTTCCCGGACTTCAATAGCTTGATCGCATTCAAGATTTCCGCTTTCATCAGAGGATTGGTGCCCACTGGCAGGCAGTTATGTGCGTGCTGTCGGTGATATTTTTGAACGATGATGGTGATTGCAGGTGATGGGCGATTCAAGACTCCTTTGAAGTGATCAGCCCATTGTCCTATTTATTTCTCCTCCTTGGTAATTAAGTCCTTTGAACATCTTTTATAGGTTTCATCATCTGGGTTGATCTCTTCCCGGATAGAGACCTTGTTTTCTGGTATAACGTCCTGAGGTCCCTTTTACCCGCTGCCTGGCTGTTCTGCTTCAGTTGCCGGCCGGTGTGTCGTAGAATTCTCTTTTGTCTCTCCTAGCACTGGTCTTCTTCACTTCTTTGTTCAGTGCAGTGTACATTGGACTCAGTTTCTCCTTCTGTTGTCCATCTCTACATTGAGTCATCTCCCCATTTACTTATTATTCATTATATTCCACTTACTTTGATTGTTTGTGGTTCTATTATTTTTACTAATCTTTGTATTCATGTATTTATTAGTTAAGCTAAATTGTTGCAATATGTATAAAAAAACGATGAGAATTCCATTCTATATAATTATTGTTACTATTTGGAATAAAGTGATTATTATTATAAGTATCATCATTATTATCCAAGTCTGATCGTGGATCGATATCAGTTAGAGAAGCATTGAGAACTATCAGGGAATACTACAAAGAGTACATGGAGAGGACGCAAGTGATGAAGATAACCAACCAGCAGCGACAACAACCACCACCACCAATCACCATCAACGAGAGAGATTTGACAGAGGTTGCTTCCTTCAATTATCTCAACAGGAAGCGCGGTTTCAACCACAGGCAGACGGGACGGATGAAGATGTCGAAGCCAGCCAGAATCGCCTTCATCAATCTGAAGTCAGTTTGGAAATCTTCAGCACTGACTCAGCATAAAGAACAAGACTAAGATTTTCAATACAATGTGATGCTAGTCAGTCAGTTCTCCTATACGGGTGAGAAAGTTGTACTGATTGTGCGACACGAAAAGGATTTCCAACAAGTTAGGGACTTTTATCAACAACCGCCTAATTCGCTAGCTGCATATTCCAGTTCAAATGGCCAGAAAGAATTAGCAACAAGAAACTCTGGGAGGTGACGAACCAACCAAAACTCAGCCGACTGCTCAACAAATATGTTGTGGGAGAAAATGGAGATATATCCGGCATACATTGAGTAGGTCGTCGAATGACTTCGCGCTCAATGCGGGAGTGCTATACACAAATTTTTCGTTCTAGTCTGGGATACCCACTAGGATTGAACCAACGGCCTTCCGATTACAAGCTAGCTGGTAGACGACCATTCAACTAGTGGGACCGGGATCCAATCGCCAATCCATGAATTCTAACTTTTATCAATTCGTGATGTTTAAAGTGACCACCAGCCCGTGTCATCAGCGAATAGCTGTCCAAATCAGTGGACGTAGCTGGTTACAACTCTCCATTTGAACAGCAGGCAAATTTATCCTGTATCCGGTTACTAGTGTGACCACTTCTTGTTGATGTGAACGGTATACCACCGATCTCATCTCAATCAATCAGTAGTATATGCTGGTAAGATGAATATTCTCTCTCTCGCCTCTCTAGGTTTGAATAAGAACGCATATTCAGTATTTAGCCTACAATCATCAAAGTTACGATAACTCATCAGCTTAATTGCAATGATTTATATTTATTAGAACCTTAAAATGTATGATGAAAGTAAACATTTTTTACTTAATAGGCAGAAGTTGGAATTCCTGGACCACTGGATAGGTTCACGGTGGCTTAATGGTCTACAAGCTCGCCTTTTAACCAGGAGGTCCTGGATTCCAAACCCTGTAGTGGGTGCGAACTGCTGAAGAGCCCCAAACTAGGCTGACGAAACATCTGTCCATTACTCCCTAGCAGATTCCCCAATGGTTCTCTAACCGATGTCAGCACATGTAGAAATCCTGTAACCAATTAATTTACTTTTCTTAAACGAAAAACCACATTAAGTTTGTGGATGGTGACTGGCACTGAAGTCCAGGATGCTCATTTCGTCCTGTTTGAAAATACCCATCAGCTGGATGTACCTGCATTCCTCAACAGTGAGTGACAATGGTGTACCCACTGAGACTCGAACCCAGCGCACCCATCGTTTTAAACTCTGAAGCGTTATCAACTGGACCACTTGGACCATGAAAGCCACCTGTTTCTTGTGCAACAAGTATCAGCAATTCTTTAAATTCAATTTGGACTTTTCCCTTAATTGATTGGATTTGGTTTCCATTGCTAGTCACCATCCTCCAGTTTACTTTAAGTTAAATAATCAGACATCGTGGAAGCATCTGCTCAAGGAGCTGATATTTCATAGATGATTTCAAACCGTGACACTAAAGTACGCTAAATATTATTCCTGCGAACAACAACCAGCCAATGTACACGATATAACCCTATCGATAGCTGCTACCTTAACCTGGTGGTTAGGCTTGCATATTACAATGACCCAACGAGCTAAATTGGTCGGAGGTTATGTTCCTGCAGGTTGTAGCATGCCAGAAAGGTCATTTGGATAGCCGTTGGGTGTTCCGGGGGTAAATTCATACCCCTGGAGAGCAGGGGTGTAACAGTAGTCAGGTGTTTCCTACAGATGACCAGGAAGCCAGCTATTTTCACTTTGACCTCCGGAAAGGTGGGGGTTAATAAAGGTGGATCCTGAGAATTGTTCATCCCGACTTACCTTACAGTGGACTTTAGCCTGCGCTAAAATCTTAATACTGATACAACTCCAATAATCATTTCAAATAGGCCGCGTTTGACGAGCCTCAAACGCTAATACTCTTTCTGTTCCACTTACTTCAAGAAATCAGATAAGGTACATACGAAGAGTCATAGAATTCATGGATTAATGCTGCTTTATGTTTCAACCAGCCACCTTAGACATTTTCCGATCAATCTAATTCCATATTTTTTAAAATTAAATAATTTTAGGTATGTGACTGTAAGCTGAATCTTCCATCTGGTGTCTCAATAATCTGTGCTCAAGTGTCAGCAGCTCATGTCAGTTGGGCAGCACTGTCGACATTCAATGCTCCACCACCGTATTTAATTGTTTCAGCTTGTTCTGATGGTTGTCTACGATTTTGGAAATGTGAATCAAGTGCAACAGATTATTCAATATCTGATAAGGGTAAGCCTTTTCTGTATAGATATATATGTAATACTGTGGTGAGTGCTACTTATAATCAAATATAAGTAGTATATTAGTAGGCGAATTCAGAAAAGTAACAGTATGTTTTAGGCACTGGATAAAAAGCAATCGAAGAAGAAGAGAACTGTGAGAAGAACGTCAAACAACACTGTGCGGAATCCGACAAGCTATCGAATGTGGTGATATCTGATCAATTTGCAAATAGTAAGCAAATAGAGAAATAAAGATAAGGTATATCAAATTTATGCAGCTACAATGCGTTTCTCCTAATAAACATCGCATTCGAGCCGCATCGGTCTTCTCTTTTCTTTACAGTACGGCTATGGGGATCGGTATGTAATATGTTCAACTCCTGGCTGTGTTTCACCCCTATCAGTTTTCGTTGACAGAACTTTAAATATCAAACGAAGCATGATTTTGAATGTTTTTCACTCCTTTTGCGGAAGTGAGGCTAATTCACCGGCTTTAGTACTTGATTGCTAGCCTTAACCCTATGAAAATTCCTATGTCAAGTGATCTGCAGTGGAAAATTCAACTAAGAAACCTTTGAAGTAGAGACAGGAGTAAGACAAGACTGTCTGCTTATCATCACCGATGAAATTCCTAATTGTGTTGGACTGGATTATGCGACACATCGTGCGTGGAAAGCAAAAAGACGGGAATACGTTGGACAATTAAGAAGACCCTAGAGGATATGATCTTCGCGGATGATTTTCTGTCCAATGTTACAAAACTTCGGGAACTTGCAGGTGAAGACTAATAATCTGGTTAAAGAGGCTGGCAGCAAAGATAGGCCTTCAAGTGAACATAGAGGAGACGGAGGTGATGAAGACAACCAACCAGCCAACAACAGCAGCAAGAACCAGTCACTATCAACGGAAGAAATTTGTGAGAGTCACTCACTCCGCTTATCTAAGCACCATTGTTTCAAATACAAGCAATTGGAACGGATAAAGATGTGGAAACCAGCCGAAATTGGAAAGGCAAAATAGACCTTCATCATTCTGACGCAGTCAGTCTGGAAGTCTCTTGTACTCAGACAGCATCAAGAACAAAACTGGGATTTTCATCATTGAGTTCTTCTATATGAGTCAGGAACTTGGTGTTCGCATCACAAAAAGCACTTCTAACAAACTTTTGTAGACTTTTATCAACAACTGACTTCTTCATTGGCTCGATACTGAAGATCAGATGACTGGCCAGCCAGAAAGAATTAGTAACAAGAAGGGCTGGGAACGAACCAATCAAGAACTTATTGCTGGACAAGGGAACATCCAGAAGAAAACGCAGATAGATTGGACACACAGTGAGAAAACGGTTGACTGTCATTGTACGCCAGGAACCTGAATGAAAAACTATGAGTTGGACTTGGGGGACGGTTTATGTGTAATGTCACAAAAATTCGAAGACCCGCAGTCGAAAACTAACAAGTTGGTTGAAGAGACTGGCAGTGAAGACAGTACTCCAGGTGAACATAGAAGACGGAGGTGATAAAGATAACTAATCGACCAGCCAACAACAACAACAACAGTAAGCACTAATCACTATCAACGGAAGAAATACGAAAGAGGTTACGCGCTCCACTTATCTGGTCACTATCATTTCAAATATAATACAGGCAAATCGGAACGGATGAAGATGTCAAAACCAGCCAGAATTGGAAAGGCAAAACAGGCCTTCATCACTCTGAGATTAGTTTGGGAATTTTCTGCACTCCGCCTCAGCATAAAGAACAAAATTCGGATTTTCAACACCAATATTAAGCTATTCAGCTCTTCTTCTATATGGGTCAGAAACTTGACCAACGCATCGCGAACAGCATTCCTAACAGACTTATGTAGATTTTTACCAACAGCTGGCTTCTTCGTTGTTTCCATATCGAAGATCAGATGGCTGGCCAACCAGAAAAAATTAGCACTAAGAAGGCCTGGGAACGAACCAACCAAGGACCTATCGCTGGTTAAGGGAATATTCAGAAGAAAGTGGAGATAATTCAGACACACAGTAAGCAAACTATTGATTGACATCGAGTGGAACCTGAATAGGAGAAGACGAGTTGGGCGTGTGTCCTAGTGTGACATAAAAAAGACAGTGTGGAGAGGAGATGAAAGCTTATGGGCAATGGTGGGGTGAGCTAAAGAGAAATTCAGACAGAGATCAGGATAAAATGGAGATGCTCTGTTGAATCTCCGTGCTCCACTCGGAACGCAACGGAATAATATTAAATAAATATATTTCCGGTTAGACTGCGGACTTATATCAGTCAGAGAACCATTGAGAACCAGGGAGTACTGGACAGCTGTTTCGTTAGCCTAGTTTGAGACTCATCGCAGTACACACCCACCGGGTTTTGAACCCAGGATCTTCCGGTCCCAAGGAAAGCTCGTTTACCATTCAGCCACTGGGACGGGGTTCGATGCCCATCCCATGAATTCTAACTTCTACCAATGCGTGATTTCTTGCGCGACCACCAGCTAATGTCATCGGCGGGAACACAATCCTTACTCCCGACTGGATGGACCCCACTGGTCACAACTTCTCACTAGGACTTCAGGCAACTTCGTCCTGTAGCCAGTGTCTAGCGGACATCGGAAATAATTTTCAAGAATTAGTTTGTAGGATCTAACGTGAAACAAACAGAACTCCTAAAAACTAATTCTTGAATATATATATATGAATGGCTAACGTTTCTCTATCTTACTAGTAATTCTTGTCAAACATTCAATAGTTTTTGAACTCTGAATTATACAGAAATCTATTCCCTATTCATTTAAATAAGTTCATCTATGATGGCTCATTACTTTCACGCGCTTGGTCGCATAATCTGGAGGATCGAAGTTCCATCTTTTGTAGGATCGTGTTTTCGCACTGCTGAGAAGTTTCCCAATCTATAAATTCACTTCAATTTTCATTTCACCTTATCAATAATTCTTCATTGTCCAATTTTTTCTTC
Organism: Trichobilharzia szidati; assembly: GCA_944472155.2. NCBI lineage: Eukaryota > Metazoa > Platyhelminthes > Trematoda > Strigeidida > Schistosomatidae > Trichobilharzia > Trichobilharzia szidati. Next base: position 5,830,451 of record OX235277.1, read on the forward strand.
TGGTTTTTCTTCCTCCTCTTCAAATATTATAGTTAAAGGCAAATTTATCAGTCTATTCACTTGGGATGAATGGCAAATGCCATTGATGCAATCAATGTCTAGTTGTATTGAATTACAACTACAAGACGGCAGCACCACTACTACTTCTAAGAATAATAATAACGCTAGTCTGGAAATGACTACTGCATCTAATATTATTATATTGGATATGGATTGTGCATATAGTGGACGTTTGGCTGTAGCGTATACTACTCAACAATTATATGACGGTGATAGAAGTATAACGACTACTACTCCTGCTACTACTACTAGTAATAATAGTAAAAGTAGTAGAACGATCTATGTGACTGTATATGAATGTGAATCAAGTGGTAAGTAATGTGTTCTCTTTTTTATGTGATTTTATTGTGTGTTTGTGTGTGTGTGTTCTCTGAGCTGACTTGTTGATTTCAATTGCGAAGCTTTCATTGTCCGCCTTCTAGAACAACATCGCTTCAGCCGACAGCTTTCATGTAAAGTGAACTTATTGATATAAGTATAAAACTTGGGCACTGTTGTGGTAGGGTGGGTATAACTCCATTATGGATAAGATTTTACTTTGACAAATCACACCGATGACGTTTCGAGCACAAATTATTGCTGCTCATAATCATATCAAGGTACTGACTCACACAACTTTTCTTTGCTTCATTTAAGTACATGTGTAAAAATTGTTTAGACGTTTGAATATGAAGAAATTAAGAAGCCTGTAGATACAGTAATGAATAAGATTAAGAAATCTACAGCGGATTTAATACGTAGTGTGAAGCTGTCATTGGGAGAGTCTAAATGGTTTAATTTAATGCTTAAAACTAATAACGCTAGTAGAATATATGGGGTATTATAAAAAAAACATAAACCAGGTTACCTCATACGATCAATAGTAGATTTCAGAAATACTCCGACATATGAATTATCAAAACACTTAGCTCTAATAATAGGTCCTATTAGAAATTATTCAAACTCTAGGCTAACTAACTCATATGAAATGAAAAGGAAACTAAATAACATTTAATTAGCGAATAATGACAAAATGGTTAGTTTTGATATAACTAGCCTTCACACTAATATACCAATTAAGATGGGCTTAGAAGCAGTTAAAAAAGAACTAACTGCGGATCCTGAACTCCATCATAGGACAAAGCTGCCCATTGAGAAAATTGTTTTAGGAATTCAGTTATGCCTCAGATCTACTGTCTTTAAATTCATGGACAAAATATATAAACAGAAAGATGGTGTAGAAATGGGATCGCCAATATCCCCTCTTGTAGCAGATATCCTATGGATAGCCAGTAGGGAAAATATGGCTCTTAATACGTTTAATCCTACTCCGAAAATATGGTGAAGATATGTGAATGACACTTTCACAGTGTTAAAAACAGAACGTATGTCTCTAGCTTCTTGACACATATAAACTCACTAGTAGAGGGAATAAAATTCACAATTGAATCGGAAAATGAACAAGGAGAATTAGCTATGTTAGATTGTAAAATAAAACGAATAGAAGAAGGCAAACTACACACTAGCGTTTATAAAAAACTAACGCATTCTATTAAATATTCAGACTTAAATTCGTTTCATCTGTTAACTGTTAAGGTAGGCTTAGTTAAGTGTCTAAGAAACCGAACAGTAGCACTAAGTAACACAAGACCTAAATGACGAAATAAAACAGATAGAAAAAGCGTTAGTGTTAAATAACTAACTATCCTATAAAATCCATTAGGAAGATCGGAAAAGGCCAAAAGCAAAATAAAAATAATTGTGAAACTAGTAATGATAACATAAATAGGAGAGACTATAAGTCATCCACTGTTATACCATATAAGGAGGGGACATCTGAGACCCTACGTGGTGGAATTCTTAATACAGCAGGAATTAGGGTGGCATTCAAACCTACAAACTCATTCAAGTGGGACAACCTCTGTAGGCTAAAAGACACAGTGGACCCAATTAGACAAAATGATATAATTTACAAAATACCTTATAATGACTGTAAGTGAGGTCAGCTCTACATAGGTCAAACTAGTAGGTCGAGGGTAGTCAGATTGTCAGAACATAAGAATTTAGCTAAGGTAAGAATGGTGGATTACCTGGGGATAGGCCACAATGCAAGTTCAACACTCACAAACTGAAGGACACAATCACACAGGACATTTTCACTGCAACTGTCAGAGCAAAGCAGGAAACACTACGTGGCACCACTGAGGAATCATCCGTGGAAGACCATTGGAACTCTCTGAAGGTAATTTTCAACGAAACGTGCTCAACGGTTTTAGGAAGAAAGAAGAAACAAGACAAGGAATGGCTCTCAACAGACACTTGGAAACTAATAGAGGAGAGGAGAAAAGTGAAAGAGAAAATGATTCAATGCAAAGATGGACAAGAGAAAGAGACGCTGAACTCAACTTACACAGCACTGGACAAAGAAGTGAAGAAGAGTGCCAGGAAGGACAAAAGACAATTCTACGACAACCTGGCTACTGAAGCTGAGAAGGCAGCAGGCAAAAGGGACCTGAGGACACTATATCAGATAACCAAGTCTCTATCCGGGAAGAGATCAACACAAGTGAAACCTATAAAAGACAGTCAAGGGAACCCAATTACCAAAGAAGAAAGACAGATTAAACAATGGGCGGACCACTTCAAAGGACTCTTGAACCGACCACCACCTACAACCCGTCCAGTAATACCAACAACAGCGCGTACACAACTGCAAGTTGACACCAATCCTCCAACGAAAACTGAAGTCATGAATGCAATCAAGCTTCTGAAAGCTGGAAAAGCAGCTGGACCAGATGGAATACCCCCGGAAGCACTGAAAGCGGACCCAGAAACGACAGCAGATATGCTGACCCCATTATTGCAAAAGATCTGGAAAGAGGGAAAGGTGCCTACTGACTGGAGGAAAGGTTACCTGGTGAAACTACCAAAGAAGGGCGACCTGGGACTCTGCAAGAACTGGCGAGGAATCATGCTCCTGTCGACGCCAAGTAAAATCCTGAGTCACATCATCCTGGAGAGAATCAAGGACGCGCTGGATACAGAACTCCGACCAGAACAAGCTGGATTCAGGAAAGGCAAATCATGTTCTGACCAAATTGCAACTCTACGCATTATCATCGAACAAAGCATGGAATGGCAATCAAATCTCTACCTCAACTTCATAGACTTTGAGAAGGCCTTCGACAGCGTTGACCGCGAAGTAATTTGGAAACTACTCGAGTACTACGGCGTACCCGAAATATTCATCAACCTTATTCAACAACTGTACGACAACGGCACATGTCAAGTGATCCACAACGGAAAACTCAGCGAAGCGTTTGGAGTAAACACAGGAGTCAGACAAGGGTGCTTATTATCACCAATGATATTCCTAATTGTGGTGGACTGGATTATGCGTCAGACAGTGGGAAACGAGAAGACAGGTATATCCTGGACCGACGTGAAGAACCTAGAAGACCTGGATTTTGCGGATGATTTATGTTTGATGTCACACAAAATCGAAGACTTACAAGCGAAAACCGACAAACTGGTCGAAGAAGCAGCCAGAGAAGACAGGACTCCAGGTGAACATAGACAAGGCGGAGGTTATGAAAATAACCAACCAACAACAACAACAGTAGCAACATCCAGTGCCAATCACCATCAACGGGAGGGATTTGAAAGAGGTTACTTCTTTCACTTATCTGGGGAGCATTGTCTCAACTACAGGAGAAACGGACGGACGAGGATGTCAAATCGAGAATCGGGAAGGCGAGAAACACATTCATCAACCTGAAACCAATCTGGAAATCTTCGTCACTCCTCGACATCAACAACAAAATTCGGATTTTCAATACAAACGTCAAGTCAATTTTGCTTTACGGATCAGAAACTTGGTGGGTCACCAAGAATATTTTCAACAGCCTGTTGCAAACCTTTATCAACAACTGTCTTCGCTCCATACTGAAGATTAGATGGCCAGAAAGAATCACAAACAAGAAGCTATGGGAACAAACGAAACAGGAACCAATCGCCCAACAAATATGCAGGAGGAAGTGGAGATGGATTGGACACTCGCTGAGGAGGCCGTTGAGTGACATCGCGCGTCAAGCCCTCGAGTGGAACCCGAAAGGGAAGCGGCGAGTGGGACGTCCAAGGATGACATGGAGGAGATCGTGTGAGGAGGAGATGAAACAGTATGGAATAACATGGACGCAAGTGAAAAGAACAGCAGAAGACAGAAGCAAGTGGAGACGTGCAGTTGAAGCCCTATGTTCCACTAGGAACCCAAGGGAACAATAATAATAATAATAAGAATGGTTGATCCCGAGAAGATAAGTAATTTAGAATAAAGCTCAGCGATTGCACTGCATGCATTAACACACAATCACACAATAGGGTGGTATATATATAATTGTAGAGCGAGAAGAGGGAATTATCGAAAAGGACATTCTTTGCTGAATTCGTTTTGTTATTTTAGTAATATGATGAAATAGGAATTATTATCAAGGTAGGAGGCGCCTAATTTGATTGTCAGCTATCAAAGCCTAAGCCATTTTTGTTACTGTCTTGTTATTTAAATTTCTCTTTCAAAATGATTGGTATTCACATTCATCTGTATATGTATACACGTGTATTTTTGTTAATTTTAGGCGGTTGTGAATGGATACTAGAAGATACTATTGAGTTTACATCTGCATTTCCACTTCAGGAGAATAACAACAACAGCAATAATCTTGATGAGGTAAATTCTTACAACTGCATCAAAGCTTTTTACTTGCTATATGTGATGTTTGCGTTTGTTTCTTTTAAGAACAGACATAAAGCGGTAGCAAGAGATCCCCTCTTTTCATCGCTTCACTTCAAAGCTATTTTTGTTTATTCCTTCACGTTCCCAGTGGAACATAGGGCTTCAAGCTATAGTCTTGAAGTTTCTGTAGCAGTGGTGATTATTTTTACAGGATGGGGTTGCCTCATGCCTTATGCCCAACCCTCCCTCTTTGCCAGTTCTATTCCTGGCTTAGCGAGGTAAAGGATTGCGTCTGTGGCCGGGGATCGAACCCCGGACCAAATGTGTGGTCGGCGAGCACTCTACCGCTGTGCCATCGACGCACTACTTCAAAGTCATACAGTTAGTTATTTAAGTGGGGGGGGGGTTCATTGTAAAGGTAGAAGACGAGAGACTTGGTCAAAGGAATGTTTATTTGGAATTTGGTATCTCCATATAATGAAATTATGTGCGCCTTATCTTCAAATCACCGTTTGCACAGATCTTCCGTATTGTGCTACTTCTGGCCTTCCTTCATATTGTGTGTGTGTTTCTTTGTGTTCCTTCCACATCTCCCATGTATCTGCTCAGCTCTGCATCATTTGCTTTCTCTGAAATAAAATGTATCTGCGTGCTTTTTGAAGTTTTTATGCCGATGAACATCTCTTTATATACTACTGATGAATCTTATCAGTAGCACTTGCCACAATATGTTCAATGTAGATTATTGACAACAGACGTCAACGGTTATTTCAGGATTTCATCATAAGCTGACATCGGTTGGAGAACCATTGGGAAACTTGGGAGTACTGCCAGGCAGTTGTTTCATCCTTTTTGGGGACTCTTCATCAGGTGCGTAATTTTACCTGGGTTCTACTGGGAAGTCGTGACCACTAGGGTACAGAAGGTCGCGTGGGAGGACAAGTTCTTACCAGCGTGGACACTGTCTAGTGCCAGTGGCGCTATATCGTGCATGAATTGGCAGAAGTTGGAATTCATGGACTGGCCAGTCCCAGTGGCTGAATGGTCTACGAGCTCTACTTGTAACCGGAAGGTGCTGGTTTCTAACCCTGATGGTGGGTGGGTGCTGTTGTAGTGTCTCGGAAGACTAGGACGAAACAGCTGTCCAAAACTCCCAGGATGAAATCTTGAGACTAATCGAATCCCTGCCAACCAGCACTTGAATATCAAAGGTTATTGCCAATTTGTAACACAGAGTAAATCAGAATGCATGACTAATGACTATGTTTGAGAAATTAAGAATACAGAAAGATTGAGCGAAGAAATGTTTACTTTTCAATTTGATCCTCATCTCTGACTCTACTCATATACACGTATAGCATTTTTATTACAATACACAACAGTTTACCAATCAAGTGACACTGATATGTTTATTAACAATAATTAAACAGTGTCAAAATGTCAATGGGTTGATAATTAACGGAGAAAATCAATACACATTTAAAAAGTAGAATAAAAGGTTAGAATAAATTAATTTTACAAGGATAACATCACATAGTGGATGATAATTACAAAGTTAGTTAGTTGAAACATCCAGATAAGTGCCAATATTGTAATTAGAATGGCTTCAGGAAGGATTTTCCAAATAATTTTTCTGTTACTGAGTCCATCGCGTAACATCACACGCTAATCAGACCCTCGAGAGTGGTACCCGAATGTAAAGCAAGTGATGAGTTGGGCATAACTCTGAAGGTGGTGTGATATAGTGGAAGAGATCGTGTAATGATAGGGCTGGGGGGAATGCAAACTTATGGTGATATATTCCATTATGGGTAAATTTTATTTTGATAAAGTCTCACAGTGTTATACAGTAATGTTTACTGATGACCACGTTTGGAGCACAATTTATTACTGCTCATAATCATATCAAGGTAATCACACGACTTCCTAAATTCATTTATATAGTTCCATTGTTTTTCACTTGATTTGATTGGTAGTAATATTTTCCATATTTCGGGTATGAGTGATGAATCATTCCTATTGCATGTGTTGGGTGTAGATTCGATGAACAAGGATATACCCCACTTGGAACCGCAAAGGAATAATAATGATAATAATTTTTCGATGAGTTCTTGAGAGTATCGAGAAACAACAGCATGGTTTTTAATGAGCTGACATCGATTAGAGGACCGTTGGAAAACCAGCACAAGAGTACTTACTGGACAGCTGTTTCGTCCCCCTAGTTTGGAAATCTTCAGAAGTACGCACCCACCACGGAGGGGAGGGGGGTTCGAGTCCAGCACCTTCTGGTTGCAAGGCGAGGGACCCGATCCAATGACCAGCCGATGGATTCCAACTTCTGCGAATTCACGGCATAGCACAACCACTAGTCAGTGTCTTCGGCGAGTATTTGTTTTTGTATTATTACTTATTTGTATTATTAATGTTGTTTTTCTTATTGTGTTGACTAGTTATCGATTCAGTTGGATTGGGTGAATGCAGAAGACGGTGGACACTTACTGTCTGTAATTATTGACTGCGAAATCTTTGTATTTGCACCTGTCTGTCAAAATATTAATTTTACGCATACTCCCGCTACTTCTACTACTACTACTACATCTAATAATAATAATCATAATAAAAATAACAGTAAACTCAGAGGAGGACATCTGTATCAACCTACACTGATGACAACACTCGGTGAAGTCTTCATCGGTTGGAAACCAATTGCATGTTCACGTATTGTGGCAGCTGATTATCCTGGAACAGCGTCGTCGCCATCATCTCCATCGTCATCAAATGATCCTGAACAGCAACAGTTGAAATCTTATTCATTAGATGATGTAACAAAGAGGGAGCCTATTCCTCAGCGCCATCATTATCGCCACAGTGGAGGACATAAACAAGCTGCTTGGCTAAGAGATGGTCTATTATTGGTTGGTGCTAGAACTGAAATGCAGTTGTTCAGCCAATGGCCATCTGATAGCTACTTCAGTGTATTCAAATGGCAGGTGAAGGTGAAATCCGATAGTAAGTGGGTTGGTTGTATGACAAGCATGCACATATTAATATTTAAATCATGGAAAATTCCCATTGTAACATATAGAAAATCAAAACAAATGATTCAGCGAGGAGACTCTTTTCAACGAATTTATCATCAAGCTGTACAATCGGATATATATGGTTTTTAAGAAGTTATATCCGGTGAAGGTATTGAATCGTAGGTCAGAAAGCATAAAATAATAATAATAATATGAAATGCAATTGAAACTAAAATGTTTGTGATTATAATCATAGTTAAATGTCAAATGGCAAAACAAATTAATGTCATATATAGAATAATTCATAGGGTGGATAGAACTTGAAAAAGGTTGTGCAATTATAAGATTAGTAGACAAATCGAATAAAATAAAGACGTTACGTAATATTGTGTGAAATTTAATAGCATAGAATTTAATGTTGCAAAAAGGAATTGATTTAGAATGACAAGTGGAACAAGTGAAATAATACCGGGGACAATTAAAAGTGAGAGTAGTAATAGTAACAGTTGACTTAATAAGGAAGAGTATACAAACTGAATAGACAAAAATGAAAAAAATGAAAAATTGGTAGAGCAAAATATGATTTGGGATTACCATACTTTAGCATAGAGGGATTAAGACCATGAAAGTTAGAGGGGTTGAACGAACTTTTTCTGTTAACAGAGATCTGGCTTTTCTGTTTCGATAGCCAAACCTTCAGTAATACAGATGAGTCGGGGACGTAGGGATTTGGGTAAATTACTCTTTGCCTTGTAGATGACTTTGAAGGCGGAGGCTATAGAGATAGGGTGATCATTATCGACCAGATGTTCAATGATCGCGCTTCTTATTGCTCCACTACCACCTTTTCGTAACCATGCAGGATGGTGTTCTTGCACCCTCTTGGTCAAAACTCGTGTCGAGCGACCGATATACCTAGCTCCAGACGAGCAGGTGAATTGATGAACACACATAGAGTTGGTCAACAACGGGATCTTGTCCTTCAGGTTATTGAACAATGATGGTCGACTAGAAAAGGCTATTCTCAGGGATTTGTCTACTAATCTTATAATTGCACACCCTTTTTCAAGTTCTATCCATCCTATGAATTATTCTATATATAACATTAATTTGCTTTGCCACTTGACATTTAACTACGATTATAATCACAAACATTTTAGTTTTAATTGCATTTCATATTATTATTATTATTTCATGCATTCACACCTATGTTTCAATTCCCTCACCGGATATAACTTGTTAAAAACCATATATATACGATTGTACAGCTTGATGATAAATTCATTGAAAAGAGTCTCCTCGCTGAATCATTCGTTTTGATTCATATATTTGTTGTTATGTGAGACAGACAGTAGTTTCCGGCACACGATTTAAGCAAGCCAGTACGTATTCGTAGAAAATTCCTGTTTGGACATATGGAAAATCAAAACAAGTGATGCAGCGATGGGACTCTTTTCTTTTTAACGAATTTATTATCAAGTATTGAGAAAAAATTAAAACAATCAGTACCTTTGATAAATTTGAAAAAAGGCATTTAGAAGACAAATTTCCCCGCGAGATAGTATCGTCATTTCGTAGTTTCTTTACAACCGCTTTACAACTTACATGGTTAACAATAATAGAATAAAATAAAGTTCGTGACAATTACTCAGTTATATAAAAAACAAAAGTACATGCTAATGACCGATCATATTTAAAAAAGGTCAAGTAGTCAGTCCATGGTAGGCGAAGATAGAAGTCTATTGTTTTTTGTACACACAGTTTAGGCTGTATGTGATTAATCCCCCAAAGTGCTCCCATCACCTTCAATAACCAACCTTGAATTACAATTATATGATGAAATAATTGTGAAACAGTCATTAATAATATTGATTTTGTGACCTGACATTTATACGTGTTTTGCAATGGATGATGCTGGATTTCTATTCAGATTAATCGCATTGGGATTTCCTATATGATTTAGTTGCCATTTTGGAACATGTTCTTTTCGACGAGGACATTGGAACATTCTGTTGGTTCTACCCCTATAGGTGTCACCGCAGCTGCAGGTGAACTTGTAGATACAGTTTGAAGTATAGTCCACAGAATTTCGTCCTTTAGTCGTAGGTACAGGGATCGAAAATGTTCGGCATGTGAGGGAAAGAGATGCAGTGTAGAATGTGCACTTGATGGCTAACCGTAGCTTTCTTTGGTACAGAAGCTGTCTTTTCTATATATGGTCTATCCTTACTGTGACAAGTGATGAAGTTTTCCGAATAATCATTAGCTAATAAAACTGAATGTATATGTCGAAACTCCCTCCATCAATGTCACTCGTGCATATTTTTCAGGCCCTTGAGAACAAACATTTCACTAGGGAACGTTTATACTGTATACGAACAAAACTGGTGAAATGAAGATATTTTATTATTGTTAACCACGTTAGTTGTAAAGTGGTTGTAAAGAAATGACGATATCATCTCGCGAAATTTGTCTTCTAAATGCCTTATTCAAATTTATCAAGAATTGGTTTTCTGAGGGATTTTTATTTGATTAGTTGGAGGATTTCATCATGAGCCGACATCAGTTAGAGAACCGCTGGGAAACCTGCCAGGGATTACTGTACAGCTGTTTCGTACTAGCTTGGGATTCTTCAGCAGTGCGCACCACCCACTCATCAAACAAAATCCCTACAAAACCACTATTTGAAAATATATTTTGATTCTCTTGGTTGACTCTATGCATGTAAGTCTAGAACTTGTGTGCTGTAGTGGTAGATTGTAATTCCATAATAGATAGGTTTATTTTTGGTATTAGATGGTTGGAGGCAATCGGCAGGAAGCCTTGGACCTAGGTTTCGTGCTAGTTGGCACTCATCAGCAAGGCGTATCTGCAACTGCCTTGAAGGAACTGATGTCCCTTCTGAGATTCGAACCCGCGTCACCCAGTGCTGCAGTCAGAGACGTTACCACTGAGCTATTCAGGCTCGCGACTGACCTCCTGTAGGACTGTGTTGGATATTTTTGATTGAACACTAGTCAGTAACTAGTGTAATGTGTCTAGTCCTATCTTCGGTGCAGACTAGTGTTCAATCAAAAATATAGGTTTATTTTATATGTCACACAGTGATGATGCACTATTAGTAATTGAATAACGTTTCGAGCATAAATTATTGTTACATTGGATTGAATTTAATCTTACTGTAGGTCCTATTGTGCTAGAAATGTCGTCGTGACTGAAAGTATTTTCCATCATATTGGAAGTTATTTACACCTTGGGTGTGAGGGCGAAGTTGCACTGCTTACTGGTGATTGTGGGTGGAACAACAGGACGGTGTTCCCTTAAGATAACCCGAAAGCCAGCTATGCTATTTCTCTCTGTTTCTGGGACAGAGCAAGTTAAAGAAGCTCAGCCCCCAAAATTGTTCATACCGATGTATCTTGTGGCTATCCATAGTCTACAGGAAGGTTTTCATACGGATACAACTCCAATAACCACCTCATATTTGTAACCGGCCTCATTTGGTTGTCCTCTGGGGTCTGTGGTCATGCAACATGAATGCCGCCCACCCTCCCTTGTATTCCATGTACTCCAAGAGGTGACCAACTTCCACGGTATATTAGCCCCACCCAACACACCCTTCCATAAGCACACGAAAAGCTTCTCAGTTGATATCCTGTCTTACGTAAATCAGAAAAGGCAACTGGATAGTGTGTTCAACCTTTATACAGTCTATATTCTTCATAATCTTGCACATGAAACACGTGTCTTCTAAGCACACTGAGCCCGCAAAAGAAGATCTAAATGGACAAGGTATACTGTGGAGGTGGTAACCGTCACAGATTAGGAGACAGTTTCATGGGATAACAACAGGAGGCAAGACACGGGAACCAAGGTATATTTCATTATTCATACCGCTACTTATATATCTACAGTTTATATTCGTTAACCAATCAATCACCGAGCGTGTGATTTCGTTTTACACCAAACAGCATGAAATAGATTGTAGATGCAGTATACAACTGTAGGAAAAGTATTCTGTCTCTTAAATCAAATACAATGTTCAAATAGAATTTAATAGGTGGATGGTGACTAGTGGTGGAATCCAGGATTCACATTTCGTCCTATTTGGGACTCGTCATCTGGATGTACCAGTGAGTGATGATGTTCTCACCCAGTGCCCAAATAGATCTATCGTATTCTGTTGGTAATGTCGAATTGAACTGTGGGAATATGTGAGAATAATATCCCGTTAGCACACACACCACAATGGTACTCAATGTATTCAGCTTTAAATTGTGAGTTATGTCATATTGTAACGACAGAAGACAAGGACCAGATCGTTAATTGAGGAAATCAGGCGATATTTATAGATTTTTATGTACATTATTATTAACGTTGTTAGCAGAGAAATAACGTCTTCTGATTAGTTATTTTCTCGCTGAAGGTTATTCTGTACTGCTTGTGAGCGCGTTTCTTAGAAAGTTAAGCCATATATCTGCGAATCATATTTGCACACACTAAGTCTGCTGTGATTGGTTGTTGAGTTCCTCAAGGCTACGCTTTGTTATTGTTTTTTTTCCTCATTACCCCGATTCGGGAAGTAAACAGCTCTCAACACAATATCACTTCCATTTCCGTGGTTTTCTCAACATGTATTTTCATTTCAGATTCACACGCCAGTACTGTCACTTCATCACCGTCCAGTAGAACTGAATCGTTCGATGCCAACACATCAACTGATATTACAGATGCAACAGTCTCTGGTAGTGCTAGTATGTCAGTAGCACGTTTAACTAAGGTGTATTCTGCCTATCCATTGAAATCTTCTCCGTCAAAGTCATTGTTGCACGCTGGAAGTCAAAGTAATCTAACTAACCTTGCGGGTGGTGGGGGTAATAGCAGTACTACTACTACTACTGCGAAGAAGATGTCAACAACAGTGGAACCTAATGAATATCATCGTCAGCTGTCGAGAGAAATGAGTCAGATAGATTTAAGCTCTGCAACAACCGGGGGCATTGATGTTAAATCGAATGAACAAATATTGAAAGATATTGAACTGTTGTCGAATCTTGGATTATTTGAAGCTATACAGGTAAGCAAAAACAAAAAATAAAAACATCATTTAAGGGTCATTATTATTATTTATTAGGGTGTTATTTGATTATCTCTGTTATATTTGTTGGGTTTGTTTCACTTTCTAATTGATGCACGCTTTCAACGAACATATATTCCTTTGCGTTTTGAGTAGATGTGTGGGTTCTCTAAACCTACGTCATCCCTGAAGGTAGGCACAATATCCGGCTATCGATCGTAGGGTGTGTGGACTTGATTAGCAGAAGTTCGCTCCGTCTTCCTTTATGGCTGTGAGTGAGATATGGCCAATGAAAGCTGAAGATATGAAAAAGCCAGGTGTCTTTCTTTGATCATAGATGTCTGTCGACCGAAGGGCGTGTGTACTGCTCTTCGGTCCGCTCCTTCCTCCTTTATGGCTATAAGTGAGACCTGGCCATTGAGAGCAGAAGACATGAAAAGATTAGCTGTCTTTGATCATAGGTGTCTGCGTTCTATCTCCCATGTGAAGTGGTATAATAAGGTGAGCAATATTGAGGTTAGGCTTCGGTCGAGTGCTAGGTAAGGTGGGGATATCAATCGATGAGACTGTGAAATTACATCGACTGAGATGGTTAGGACATGTGCTACGTATGCCTAGTCATCGCCTTCCTCGACGGGCAATGTTAGCTGATATGGGGACCATCAGATTGGAAAAGAGCTAGCGGCGGTCAAACCAAAACATGGCTTCATCAGTCAATGAAATCTACAACAGTTAGTTTAAGCCAGGTAGGAAGGTGTAGACTTCCTGGTTGGGGTCCTCGGGACGGTGAAAACCAATGGCTGGAAACAATTGGTGACATGGCTCAAAATCGTTCTCAATGGCTGGCTGGCGCAGATGCATCCACTCCTTGTGACTTATGATTTCCAATGAAACTGTTTTGTTCTTCGTTATTACTACTCCTTTGTCTCACATCTCTGTTTACTGTCTCTCTCTATTATGCATTTCTCCTACTTTCTTCTCTTGCTTTGTGTGCTACATGGAGGGAGTGTGGTGACTTGAACTGCCGCACATATGTGCAAAGTTCTATGTCGAAAACCGACCTACCGACCGACCGATGTCTGCGGTCATCAAAATACAAAGTATTTTAGGCTGTATATGCACTTAAGCGTCATCCCGTTTGAACCCTACAGTGTTGTGAAAAAGATTGCACATTTATATCTAGTTCCTTAAGCAATTCCGCGTGAACGTCTAATGGAATGAAGTTTCCAAGTCAGGAGAATGTACCAATATGACACATTACTTTTGACATCCTCACTATGTTAATTTATCCACCGAAAGTCTTATGTACAATATTTTGAAGCATGTAGTCAGCCGCTCTTTACATTTATGTAATCTAAAATTATCATCAACAACTTGCTTTCTGGGATATTGGAAATTAAAAGGGGTAAAACAAACAAGGCAGTCAGCCAGTGAACCAATGAAAATCTTGTTCCTCAAAAAATATACAGAAATAAATGATGATGCATTTAACAGACTCTGAGGAAATATACGTCTATCTATGTAACATAACATACACGGACTGGCTGCCTGACTGACTGATTTCAGCATAGAACTTTCCACAGATGTGCACTAGTTCAAGTTGACAATCTCTCCCTCCTTGTAGCACACGAAGTAAGAGAAGCAAGTGAAGAGAAATTCAAACGTGAGAGAGATAATAAACAGAAGTGTGAGTGAGGCAAAAAGCTTAGGAGTAATATACAAGGAGAATAAAGTTTTATTGAATGTGACAAATCATGAAGAGTGAATATATCTGCGCTCGCCATTGAGAATGATTTTGAGCCATATCACCGATTGTCTCCAGCCATCATTGGTTCTTAGAATCCCGAGGTCTCCAACCAGTGTGGTGGTAGTCTACACTGCCATATGTAGCTGGTTCAAACTAACTGTCAAAGGGTTTGATGGACTAATTCCATGTTTTAGTTTGACCGCCACTAGAAGTCTTTTCCAATCTGATCCTGTATCAGCTAACATTCATTGTCGATAAAGTCATGCGCACTACATATCCGTACCTTCTGAGTCGATGCAGTTTAGCAACCTTATTGATTGAATTTCCCTCCTTATCTAACGCTCGACGTCTAACTTTATGCATACGAAACGGAAGTGATCGATCTCTGAAGGTGAGAGTTTCAAATTTTTCTGGCTTCACAAACAAACTGGATCCCCCAGAACCTATTAATAGTGAAAATGCATGACCGATGCTTCTCAGTCGCAAAATGATATCATGATTGTGTTTATTCATTTGCCGCCAAACTGGTATTATTTCCAGTTGAAAGCGCACAAGTCTTTACAGTATTGCGCAAATTTGTTATTCTAGCTGACTGTCAGTTTGAGAACCATCGGAAACTTACTGGGAATACTGGATAACTGTTTCGTCTTAGCTTGAAACTCTTCAACAGCACTTTCACACTGCCACGGTTCAAACCCAGGGACCTTCTGGTTACATGGTGAGCTCATAGACTACTAAGCTGCTGGGACTCGACCCAATGGTTCATGAAATCCCCCACTTCTGAAAATTTTCGATATATATGTTTGACGCAACAGCCGGCCAATGTCATAAGATAGCAATTGTTCTGTTTCCTGACTTACTGGACTTCTTGGTTACAAATTCTCACTAGATCTCCAGGTATCTTTGGGTATAGGGCTAGTTGCTAGTGTGTTTCAAACTGATTGTCAATTGTCGGTTTGCTACTGAAGACTGCCAAACTAGGACGAAACAACTGCCCATTACTCCTTACTAGTTTTCCAATGGTTCTCCAATTGATGTCAGCTTCTGATCAGTGCCGTAACCAGTCAAAGCCCTGCAAACCGATACTTGAAAATTTGTTATTCAGTCGGTGAATTGAATATGCAAACAACCAGAGACTGTTATTGTAATAAATCAGGCTGTAACGTGCAGATGTATTTGAAATCACTGAAAATACCCATTGAGTCATGAAGAAAATAAAAGACAAATTCAGGGAAGGAAATTTTCTTTATCGACGAAATCATCTTCAGAAGCTGTACAGTCGTATTTATACTTACCAAAAAATATATAGTAGTCTATTATTGAGTAATAGGGGAATGGGTGACATAATTGATATAATTGCTCAGAAGTGGCTTTAGAAGTGAAAATTAAAAAGAAATTTGATAAGGTTAAAATTTCTATTGAGTGAGAATAATGGTATTTGAGTGTCAATTTAACAAGTATGAAGAGGGTGGGAAAATGTACAAAAGGAACATATGAGAGTGCGTCGGTGGCACAGTGGTTAGGACTCTCGCCGACCATGCACATGGTCCGGGGTTCGATCCCCTGCCGACGCACACCCGATATCTATGGTTAGCCTGCAAAATTTGGGCTACCGATATCCATGCTGAAAATTCCATACTTGTACTGAAAATGCGGTGTGGCATCAAGCTGTAACCAAAATAAATAAATAATAGTGAATTAATTATTCAAGTAAAAGCAAACTAAAAGTAAAATTAAAAATTAAAGAAAAATTAAAATTTTTACTGGGAACGCCTAGTGAAGAGGCTAAGACCAAAGTAGAATAAGAGACTGGACAAACCTTTTCTGTATACAGAGTTCGGGGTTGTATTGACGAATTGCCAGCGCCTCCACCATGCACAAAAGCCGAAACCTGACGCCCTTTGTACCATTTGGCCTCACCTTGTAGATGATCTTTAAAGATGACCCTGGTGGAGCTACGTGGCTTGAGTAATTATCTTGCATTGTCCTTTTGCTAATCATGCCGGATAATGTTCAGAGATGCGTTTGGAAAGTGTACGCTTTTTGCGGGTGGCCAATATAACTAGCTCCACACAAGCAGGTGAATTTATAAACACACATTGAGGTGGCCAGTCCAAAGCGACAGTTTATCCTTCACACATCAATTGATCATTTATCGGCTGTAGAAATTGATATGTAGCTCAGCTCTCTGAAGATGATTTCGTCGATAAAGAAGATTTATTTGATTTTGGAATATGGCAATTGCCAAATGCCTAGATCAAAAAAGATCCTGAAACTATCATTGGTTCCAGGAGACTAGTCGATGCCTCAGAGTCAATGTGTGTGGTAACCCACGCGAGAATATCAGAAAACGGATTAGCCATACGAGGACCGTTTACTTCTTTACTAACAATGAAGCAGAACAGTGTTATTCGGCGCCAAATCCATGAATAATATAAAGCACAATAATACATCTGATTGTTTTCCTCCAATCTTCTACCAACTAGTCTACGGCTAGGTAACGGTTGCCATGCTTGTTTCCCGCCAAATGTTGGAGATAAGTTCGAATAAACAAATCATATATATGCTGCTCATTCAATGTTCAATAACATTGACGACAATATTACAAATAGCTTTCTCAAATAACAATAATAATAATGTCGTACAACTTGTGTTTGTGTTTATTTCTTCCTTTTTATAGGTTGTTAATCCAGTTCTTCCACAATTCCATCCACGTCAATTATTAGAATGGATGAATCTAGGACATTTACGTCGAATCAAGGCAATTTTAGCTCATTTAACGAGATGTTTGTCTGCTTTCGGTTCACCATCATCGAATAGACAACACCATAGTACGCCGACAAGTAGTCGTAGGATGACAAAGGTATGCGCAACACAGTTTTTCCTTGAAAAAATACCCCTGTGAAAAGGTTTTTGATGGTATAATTATAATTATTTATAATAATAATAATAATTTGCTTTATTCGAGAAATAGTACTAGTGGTACAGTGTGGAATTTTCAGCACATATCTACAATATTTGCATCTAATTTTATCAAACATTTAAAAGGAGTATTTCAAAAAATAAATATAAAGACAACAACAATAAAAAACACACAAAACAACACAAAAATAATTTTAAAAAATGCGAAAAAATACCAAAAAGTAGAAAGGAAAATAAACAACATAAAATTATATCTTAGTATTGGGTAGTGGAAGCTAATCTATGATTATGCATGGTGACAGTAAAGTTATAATCATGGAAGAAGTTATGAAATGATATTTAAGAATGTTTATCGCCAAGATGACCAGTTAATTTGGTTAAAACAACACTGAACAATCATAAAATAACATTTCAGGGTTGTTGTTTTGTTTTTTTTCATTGTCAAGTCTAATGCAGTGTTTGTAGTGGTAGTGTGAGTAATCCTGAAGGATACAAATTTTGAGATGATGGTAATGGCGTTCACAACCAATGATTTTCAGTTAATATTGCCGAAAAAATAAGAAAAAAACAACCACAAAACTAATAATTACATGATGAGTAATGACAGGACATTTTTGTAATACTCATAGTGCTAATATAGTCGGAACCAGTAGATACACAAAAGAAGCAATACAGTAAAGTACAAAAAAGGAAGCCAATGTTAATAATTTAAGTAGCTAAGTATGTTTGAGAAGGAGTTCATTATAGAATACAAAATAAGAGAGAAATAAAAGAGCCAAAACTTATGTTATTAACAACAAAGCAGGTCATAGGTTTCGCACTGTCTCTGTCACTTAGAACACAGGCCAAGTACGGTATCGTTGAGTTCCTGTACTTCGTTGTGCAAGCATTAACAGTATTTTGTTATGTTGATTGTGGAACATAAGGCTTCAACGGCAAATTGCCACTTTCTCCTATTCTCTTCAGTATACTCCTTAGCTGGCTAGCTGCATGGTCCGCCTATTGTCTTTGATTTCCGCCTCTCACGATCTCCTTCATGTCACTCTCAAAGTGACGCCCCCAACTCATCGTTTTCTATTCAGCGTCCACTCGACCGATGACCTGGCGTGCTATGTCATTCGATGGTCTCTTCAGTATATACGGCCAATGCATCTTCATTTTCGGAATATTTGTTGGGACTTCGATTCTTAATCGGTTCATTCCCAGACTTTCTTGTAGCTAATTCTTTCTGTCTGGCCGGCCATCTGGAGCCAACGAAGACAGCTGTTGATGGAAGTCTATCAGAAATGCTTCTGGTGACGTGAACAACACCAATTTTCTGACCTATATAGGAGAAATGGCTGGCTTAACATTGATGTTGAAAATCCGAATTTTGTTCTTTATGCTGAGGCGGAGTGCAAAAGATTAATAGACTGGTTTTAGAGTGATGAAGGTCTGTCTTGCTGTTCCTATTCTGGCTGGTTTTGACATCTTCATCCGTTTTGATTGATTGTATTTGAAATGATAGTGCCCAGATAATTGCCCCTAGATTAGAAATAGGAAGTGAAGTGGTAGAGCACGTTGACAGCTTCACTTATTTGGAAAGTGCCATCAGCCCCGACGGGTTGATCTCCGACGAAATCTCAGCACGAATACAGAGGGCTACTTTGGCATATGCCGGTTTACGCCGTCTCTGGCGTAGACGTGATATCCGACTATCGACCAAAGGGCGTGTGTACTGCCCATCAGTCCTCTCCGTCCTCTTTGATGGCTGTGAGACCTGGCCACTTAGAGCGGAAGGCATGAAAAGATTAGCTGTCTTTGATCATAGGTGTCTGCGTTCTATCCCTCGTGTGAAGTGGTATAATAAGGTGAGAAATATTGATGTTAGGCATTGGTCGACTGCTACGTAGGTGTGAAGGGAAATCAATCGAAGAGACTGTGAAATTACATCGACTGAGATGGTTGGGACATGTGTTACGCGTGCCTAGTCATCGCCTTCCTCGACGGGCAATGTTAGCTGATATAGGGTCACGTTGGAATAGAGCTATCGGCGGTCAAAGGAAAACATGGCTTCATCAGTCAATGAAATCTACAACAATTAGTTAAAGCCGGTCACGTAGGAAGGTGTAGACTTCCAGGTTGGGGTCCTCAGGACGGTAAAAACCAATGTTTGGAAACAATTGGTGACATGGCTCAAAATCGTTCTCAGTGGCTGGCGCAGATGCACCCACTCCTTGTGACTCATGATTTCCAATGAAACTGTTTTGTTCTTCGTTATCACTATTCCTTTGTCTCACACCTCTGTTTACTGTCTATATTATGCATTTCTTCTCTTGGTTTGCGTGCTATAAGGAGGGAGTGTGGCGATTTGAACAGCCGCACATATGTGCAAAGTTCTATGTCGAAAACCAACCGATTTAATAGCAATCGCTTTATCAGACTTGAGTGGAAATGTGATTTTTGCTTGGCCCAAAGAACATGCTGCCCGATAAACGGAAATCAAACTGAGCTGCAGGATACCTTCTAGCTATTAAGTATTCAGTCATCTATAAAGTCAAATTGAATTCAGATAGGCTTGTTTTCCACTGTAATAGTGTTTGGCATTTAAGCTATCACATCTTCCGTACTTTTTAATCAGTTCCTCGAAGTAACCTTTAGTTTTCAATATCTTTTCGAGAATCACCTGACCGATAACTGCTACCTTGACGTGGTGGTGGTCGGGCTTGCACATCGCAATGACCCAACAAGCTACACTGCGTGGAACTAATATTCCTGCAGGTCCTACCATGTCAGAAAGATTATTATTAGGATAGCGATTCGACTAAAAGCAGTTACCGGTATAGTGTACGATATTAACAACTTGCTTGGAGTCTGTGGGGAAAGTCGTACTGCTGGGGAACAGAGATGTAACAGCAGGAAGGGGATTGTTTCCCTAAGACGACCAGCAAGCCAGCCAGCTATGCTGTCTCCCCACTCTGGTGAGAAAGGATTGAAAAAAGTCTACCCCAACAACTGTGCATCCCGACCAGTGATCTGTGACCGGCGGTGAGTTTACTAATACGGAACCAAACCAAGAAACCAGTTCATACAGGCCGTGTGTGTGTGACCGGCCTCAAGCAGTTGTCCCCTGGGTTCTGCGGTCACGCAACACTAACCCTCTTTCTGTTTCAGGTGCCCGGAGAGTCAATCAACTTCCAAAGTGTGGGCAGCCGGGAAATAACAGCCACCTACACACTTCCAAAAGCACACGAAGCCTTCTTGCGCATCTTCCGAGAATCAGAAATTCTTCATCTAATTTCTGTATGTAGTGCATATTCTTTTGGCTTGCAAACCAGAGTCTTGAACAGTGCTCGTTGATGGGTAATTGAACAAAAACATTTGAAATTCAAGTATTGTCCATTCCACATAAACTATTAATGAATAGATCTTCCAAGGGACACGTGGCTATGTCACGCCATCGTTTATCGAGTCTCTCGATTTTCCTTGTTATTAATATTTATTTCCTTTATTATCATACCTATTCTACTCACATAGGGTAATTTGAACTCAGAGTTAACCAATCTTGCCATTGGTTCCTTCGATACATCCATCAGTGCAGGCAGAACATCTGGAAAACCGGGAACGTTACAGTCCAAGGTGGCTACATCTTCGTCAAGTAATCTTTTAGAAGCTCAAGCGATTCCCCCACTCCCGTTATATGTTCTATTGGCTGTTGATTCTCTACAAGTAACAGATGTTAGTGCTGATGTTGAAACTAGCAAACAGTTTGGTAGGTTTTTAAGTTTTTTGTTATTGTTGTTGTCTATTCATGTAGAACAGCACATTCAAGCGAACAATATTGTTTACAGTGATTTGATTGGTTGCAGGATTTCATCATGTGTTGACAGCGTTTAGAGAACATCTGATGCTTACTAGCAACTGGTCATGTATTCTGGTGGAAAGTCGTGACCAGTAGGGTACAGCAGGTCGGGTGTGACGACAAATACTGGCCAACGATGACATTGGCTTAGTGCCAGTGGGGCTATATCGTGCGTGAATTGGCAGAAGTTGGAATTCATAGACTGGCCATTGAAGAGTTAGGTCCCAGTGGCTGAATGGCCTACGAGCTCTACTTGTAACTGGATGGTCCTGGTTTCGAACCCTTGTGGTGGGTGGGTATTGCCGAAGAGTCCCAAACCAGGACTAGACACGTCACACTAGTTACTAGTGTCCAATCAAACTACCCACTACAGGCCCACAGGAGGTCAATCACGAGGCCGAATAGCTCAGTGGTAACGTCTCTGACTTCAGCACTGGGTGACGCGGGTTCGAATCTCAGAAGGGACATGAGTTCCTTCAAGGCAGCTGCAGATACGCCCTGCTGACTGGTAAGTGCCAACTAGCACGATACCTAGGTGGTGTCCAAGGCTTCCTCCTGGCGATTGCCTCCAACTATCTAATATCATCACAACAAAAACAGTTGCCCAGCATACTCTCAGGTTTTCCAATGTCAGCTCATAATGAAATATTGTTTCCAGTTGAATCTCATCAAGCTTAATTCTAATATACTTTTACAACTTAGCCACACCACGTTTCCTTTACGTTCCTAGTGGAGCATAGGGCTGCAAGCTAGAGGTTTGAAGTTTCAGAAGCAGTGGTGTTTTTTTGTTACGGGGTGTGGGGAGATTGCTAGCTTCATGCACAACCTTTCCTCCTTACCGGTCTTATTACCGGCTTAGCAAGGTAAAGGAGTGAGCCGGTTGGGTATCGAACCCCAGACCACATGCGTGGTTGGCGAACATTCCATCGCTAAGCCACCGATGCACACACAGAACTTTACTAATAAATATTAAACATATACCATTCATGGAGAGATGTTGGTAGGATGATAAGATTGTGCATATAAATTGCGCAATCAGTCAAAATTATAATAATAATGCTAATAAGTATGATGGTTTTATCAATAACAATGAGGAAAAAGTGGAATGATCTGTTTGATAACAAGAATTATGAAAAAAAACAGCATGATTAAACAAACAAACAAATGCTCAGGTAGACATAGTAGTCGATAAAGGTTAAGAAAAACAAATGGATTGTTTAAGCGATGCTGGATTGTAAGGGGAGTAAATAAAGTATGTTTTGAACAAAGAAAGGAGAAACATTGGCTTCCAGAATAATCTGGATCCATTTTACTTCGTCGGTTCTCATCAGCAGCTGCGTATAACCTGAATTCTTTAATGAAATAAAAAAGTGTACAATTTTAACAAACTTTTGTACTTTAGCAAGCATATTGTCAGAGCGTCATAGTGAAATACGATTTACAAGGTGTCTAAAGTGTTACGACATATATAAATATTGTTAGAGAGAAGTTTCTTGAAAAAATTTATAAACAGTTGTGTTGTTGGGGTGGTAAGAAAAGAAAATTAGTAATGGTTATGTGATTAGATCAAGGAGATCGAAATTTCGGTGCGCATGTGGTCAGATGAGAAGTTGACGATGTAATACAGTGAGCAGAACTTAGAAGATCAAGAAAAATTATCTCTTAAGAGAGTCAAGCAGAAAAATAAATGGGTAAGTGAAAAGATAAGATAACAAAATTAGAAGACTTGAGGTACTTTGTCTGTTCATTATTTTGAATGATTCCAGCACATCTACTCGGTGACCTGTGTCAATCAGGTGTTTGGCGATTGAAAAGCTTAAACAATTCGGTCGTTTTAATCGGAGGCTCCCCAACAACACAACTGTCAATTAATTTTTTTCAAGGAACTTCTCTTTAACAAGATATATATATACATATCGTAACACTTTAAACACATTGAAAATTGCAACGCCTTATTTCACTATGACGCTCTGACAATATGCTTGCTAATGGAAAAAGGTTTGTTAAAATTGTACACTTTTTATTTTTATTTTATCAAAGAATTCAGGTTGTACGCGGTTGATGAGAACTGACGAAATAAAATGGATCCAGATTATTCTGCACGCCAATGTTTCGTCTTTCTTTGTTCAAATTTATAGAAGGGAATCACTGTACGAAAGTTTGTTTTAATGCATATGTGATAAGAGAGAGGTTGAGAATTTAAGTAGGGAGTGATGGTGGAGAAGTCATCAGCTGGTTAGGTCTTAATAGGGAGGGTTGATGGCTGTACAAACTTCTTTTGAATGAGCATAGTTTACGATTTATCGTTCGAACGCCTATCTCTTTAGCTCTATATGTAGTAGACGAAAACGGAATTTTGTCTTAAGCTATAAATCACCGTGAGTGCTTTCTTTTTCTCCACTAAATGACCACTATCAACCAACTAAATGTGACAGAACAGAGCTACAGATAGTTTATTCTCTCTCTCTCTCCTTTGCCAAACCATAATGAGGAATGTTCAGTAACACGTTCGTTGGTTGTCTAGTTGACAAGTAATAATAAAAGGCAACTCAGTCATGAATATTGATTGCTGTCCTCATACACGTCTTAAAAGCAGATGATAAATAAACTGGGTTACACGTAGTGCCTCCAAAGCCTCAGAATATTCGGGGGTGGGTGCCTTGCACTGCGGGTTGGCCACCCCTCCGCACACCTCTTGAAATGCTCCCATATGACCGGGCGTCTTACATAGCCTCTCCTGAGGAAGTCCTACTCACTGCCTTCACGTGGCGGAGGTGTTTTTTTCACCGAAGTGAGAGGGCGAAAGCGGATGCCCGGCGCTCTTCACCGGGTTGACTGTCCATTGGATGACAGTCTAGGGAAGATCGCTAAACCCTGATTCCAAACCTCCAACGACTGGCGTATGAAGCTCACTGGAGCTCACCGGCAGACGTATGGACAAAGGGCTTGTTGGATGTCCTGGATGTCTGGCCCCATTCAAAAAGGCGTATGAACCGAACTCCGGTCACCGGCTGCCAATGGATAGTGGACTCCCTACTCCACTCCTACTGCCTTGTAGGTCACACTTGGTTGTGTAAAGGCTAGAGCTGCACTCTCAAACAAAAGGCCGAGTGGTTCTGGGGACATCACTCGTACCAAATTCCCATGAAACTTCATGAACTCTCTTCATCAGATCGCTGTGCCTGGGCAGCGATGATTCGAGATGTTCATGAAGCCGGCTCATCCTTCCGTAGGAGATAGCCGAAGTAGAGTAGAGAGAGAGAGAGTTACACGTAGTAAACTTGTCGCATCTTCGAATGCGTTCCTAACAGGTTACTGTAGATGTTCTTTAACAGCTGCCCCCTTATCTGCCTCAATTAGTAATCAGGAACCTGGAAACAAACTGACTAAAACGATATCACGCAAAAATTAAGGAACTATAGAGGGATGGGACATACTGTAGTAAATAAATAAAACAGGCGTTTTGTCATTTGAAATGGAAGGAATCAGTCTTTGTGTTTTACTGTCACAAAATGTCACCCGACGACAGCTAAACGACAGTGCATTAGACAATTCCCGCGGACAGTTCAGGGTCAGAATGACTTTTATTCATTCATTCATTCATTCGAATGCGGTAGTTGTTGATCCAATTGCATCTCTACGCATCATCATCGAACGGAGCATAGGATGGCAGTCAAGCCTCTACTTCAATTGCATCGACTTTGAAAAGGCCTTCGACAGCGTTGACCGAGAAGTAATTCGCAAACGACTTCAACACTATGGCGTGCCACAAATCTCTATCAACTTCATTTAACTAGAGCTATATATAACAATGCCACCTCGTATCAAGTGATTCACAACGGAAAATTCAGCGAAGAAGCCTCTGGGGTGAAAACACAAGTAAAAGAATGCTGCTTGCCTATTGTCACGAATGCTATTCTTAATTGTGGTGGACTAGATTATGCGTTAGACCGTGGTGAGCTAGAAGTCAAGAAGACTTAAGAAAATCTGGACTTCGCGGTTAATGTATATCCAATGTCACACAAACTGAGGTGATAAAGATAACTAATTGACAATAAAAACCATCAATCACCATCAACGGAATAAATTCGAAATAGGTAACTTCCTACACAGACTTACTTCAACTACATGCATACGCACTGATGACGATATCGAAACCTGACATATCTTCATCACTCTGAAATCACTTTGGAAATCTACTGCTCTCTCTCGCAGCATAGACAACAAAATCCGGATTTTCAACATCAGTATTAAGTCAGTCAGTTTGTCTATACGTGTCAAAAACTTGATACGTGTGTCACGAAAGGCTCTTTATGATCAGCTGCCTGCTCCGCCAACTCCATTCTGAAAATGAAATGGCCGACCAGAAATAATTAGTAACAAGAAATTTTAAGGATACGATTTTTAAATTAAATACAACGGAACTAACGAATTTGGTCAAGCCGACGCTCTATCTCGGTTAATTAGTGACTACCCTACATTAGGCGAAGATATGGTAATTGCATCGATTGCCATCAAAGACTATGCAGTCTATGTCATCGACAATGCTGTTAGATATCTACCAGTAACTTTTGCAGAAATCCAACGAGCCACAACCACCGATGCCAACTTACGACGTGCTACACAGTATGTATCCAGTAATTGGCCAAAGATTAAATATACTGGAGACCTGAAACACCTGTTTGCTTGTCGTGATTCCTTATGTGTTGTGAAAGATTGCTTAATGTTTGGAGAACGCGTAGTAATTCCTGAAGCACTATGAAATAAACTCCTAAAACAGTTCCACATGGGACATCCTGCTATTCAGCGGATGAAATCTACTGCTCACAGTTACGCATACTGGCCTAATATGGATAAACATATTATCGATTTTGTTCAACGATGTTCAAAATGCCAGCAAACTGCAAAACTACCCCACCAGCTACCTCCCGTACCGTGGCCATCAGCAGACCATCCTTGGTCCAGAATTCATATTGATTTTGCTGGCCCTATAAATGGTGCATATTTATTTCGAAATGGCCAGAAGTTAAACCAATGGTTTTGCCGACAACGTCCCAGACTCTCAAAGCTCTCACAGATATATTCTCCCATCATGGTCTGCCTCAAACCATAGTCACAGACAATGGTTCGCAGTTTACTTATCGTCAATTTCAGCAATTCTGTACTCAAAATGCTATCGAGCATATGTTCACACCGCCGTATCATCCTTAATCAAACGGCCAAGCGGAACGTTTCATCGACACCTTGAAGAGGGCTTTACTCAAAAACGAAGGCAGACATCATGTGACCACATATCAATGAACCAATCAAGAACCCATCACCCAAGAAACATGTTCAAGAAAAAATATAGATGGGTCAGAGGAGGTCGCTGTGTGACATCGCGCACTATCCCATCGCCTGAGTGGAACCTCATTGGGAAACAACGAGCTGCGTGTGTGTCTGAGGGCGACATGGGAGAGATGAGAGACAATGAACAATCTTGGGGCTAGCCAGTTAGAGAGGACCACAGAGAATAGTGCAAAGTAGAGATATGCTGTTAAAACCCCTATGCTGTCCCACTCGAAACCCAAGGGAATAATAATAATAAAGGCGGTTGATAGTTTATTTTTCTGTTGCCATTATTATTATTATGCATTGTGAATTTATGTGCATTCCTTTTATCATTCCTATAGATCCATTAAATGATTGGAATGATGAATTTGGATCAGTAGATGAGTCGAAAATATTTGAAATACAAGTATGTAAATCGATTATATATACATTCTGTTATTGTGTCATATATATATATATATATTGGTTTTGTGGGGATTTTGTTTGATTGGAAGGAGGACCTGCCAGGGAGTACTGAACAGCTGTTTCGTCCTAGTTTTGGGACTCTTCAGCAGTACGCCAGAGTTCGAACTTAAGATCTGGTTACAAGGTGAGCTCGTAGACCATTGAGCCACTGGGATCCGATCCAATGGTCCTTGAATTCTAACTTCTGCCAATTCATGACATAGCGCGACCATTTCGCGAAT